>WOVY01001906.1:1040000-1255748 GCA_013436015.1 Rhipicephalus annulatus
ATTACGACGGGAACATTCCTGACATCCCCATGAGACGTGCAAAATACGAGCATGACACCAGCGCTGTATTTCTTAGTCCTCATGGGAGATGAACGATGCCGATACCATTGATTGATGCCGGAACCGCCTACCGAGATACTTTGAGCCGCGCGTCAGGGTTGTTTACATTTGGCAACTCAACAACCGTGCTTCAATAAACAGCTGCTCGGTTCTTCGAGTTCTCTCGCGGCGGCTCAATGCGTGCAATATCATTTCACTGAAGCCTTTATGGTGGTTAAGCGAAGGTTTTAGTTGACGTCTGGATGGCGAACTGGGGCGAAGATAAAGCCGTTTTGCGGCTGCGCCAGCTGTACCACAATGTCTCTATGCCTGGCTCAGAGCCCCGCTGCTTCCATGGTTGAGAAATGGAATCGGAACATTGTATATGAAAGTGTGAAAGGGGATCTTCTGTTCATTCTTTGCTTCAAAGTAGGCGGGAAATCGCCCGGCCTTCCCACGTGCCTGGTAAGTGAGAAAAAAAGCAAGAAAAAACGAAGGAAAGAAACAAGTGAACGAGAATACCAGCATTGAGTCGTTAAAAATGCACATTGCTTCTATTGCGTCTATAAATAATTGCCTTTTCGCTTAAAATTGCTCCTCGCGAAACTCAAACGACATTTTTTCATCAACTGGGGGACACAATTCAAAGCCAAGTTTTTTTTACCTCGCCGTGTTGGTGAACTATTGGTTAGGTGAAAACTTTGGTGGAGTTTCGTCGTTTTACTGATGTTTAACTCCAAATAGGTTGACATAGTTTGCGGCTGTAAATTTTGCACAAGTCATAGGCACCACACTCTCTTATTAAGCTTGTTAAGCAGTTGTTCAATGCCCCGCCGCGGTGGTCTAGTGACTAAGGTACTCGGCTGCTGACCCGCAGGGCGCGGGTTCGAATCCCGGCTGCGGCGGCTGCATTTCCGATGGAGGCGGAAATGTTGTAGGCCCGTGTGCTCAGATTTGGGTGCACGTTAAAGAACCCCAGGTGGTCTAAATTTCCGGAGCCCTCCACTACGGCGTCTCTCATAATCATATAGTGGTTTTGGGACGTTAAACCCCACATATCAATCAAGCAGTTGTTCAAACGAGTGTGCATTGTATAAACATATGGCTTAATTGTCTCGATGTTCATAGCGATCAGAGGAGCCAAAAAAAGTACCAAGATGATCCGCATACCAGCCAAGAGAACAAAGAATATCTCACACAGCAATTGTTCGACTAGAAAGCAAAAAAAAAACAAGAAATAAAGTGGCGCCATCTTTTTTCTTGTGTACCATCGTTTGCTGTTGTGTCACGCCCGCTGCTCGTTCGGCTACAATGGGACACAATGCGAACACGACGCTTTCACCAGAGACGAAAAAATGTTTACAGAAATCCCCCTTCTTATGGCTTGGTTAAATAAGCCTTTCCCAGACTAGTACTCGTAAAACAAACGTTGTTATCCATGCGATGCCGGAAGAATACAAAGACAAAACGAATAACAGGCGTAGCAATGTTTTCGCAAGAGGCAAACGCACTTTTTCTTCGCCCTCGCGGCAGCATTCCCTCAGTGTCATCTAATTGCCGAAACAGGGCTCGTCGACGTTTCGTTAGCCGAGCGCGCGTGCGTACTGCAGCTGGCGCGATGAAAAACGAGCAGGCGTTAGCGAGACGAGTTTGCCGACAGCGATCACGCCAACGCGTGAGGACAGTGCGTTCCTGAAAGAGTCGTCTCATCGACAAACTAGGTCTTTGGAGGAGCTGTATCAGCGAGGCACCCTTATCCCTCTAGCGTGCAACGAGAGTCATCGGTGGGTGTCTCCAAGTGTCACTGAGCCTGTAAGCGGCTCCCAAATATTCCGCTCTCCCCAGGCCTGGCCGGAGAAGACGCCGGTGGCCCAGAGGGCTGCGCACGGGCAGCTCAAGAAGCATGCCTCTGGCGGGCTGAAGCTGGCGATAAGGTTCGGGTTGACTCCTAGATCGTGCTGGCTGAGGTGATGGCAGGAAATTTGAATAGAACCCAATCGGTGTCCGGGGAAGGATCCATCAGCGTGACGCGGGTCGTTGGTTGCTGCGTATGCGTCGGCTGGTGTCTCCCGATTCGGCCGATGCATAGTGCGGTGAAAAGGAGAGTACTCGAGATGCGCAGCCATCCGAGAGATCCTCTTTACAGAAGGGAGAAAAAAAAATACGCAAAATAGTTTTTACCCTCCACTTGCCATCACCTGCATTGCCAGATCGAGACATACGAGAAAGTTGCGTAGCAGGTGGTGGCCACGCCGTTAGGTCAACCCATCTTCTCGTTTGCATGGTTAATTTCTGGGACGTGGATTTCTCCTGCTCCCAACGGACAATGGTCACAGAGCCGGTGTTTTGTAGCCATACCGAGAAAATATTTATGTTCTATCTGAGAAGTAGACCAGAATGAAAAATACATCCACCTTAGAAAATTTAGGCTTCTGTGCTTTCGATGTTTACACTTAAATAGTATACCCTTTATGTAGACCACAATTGAAAGTCCAGATGCCACATGTATTGACCACAAACTCAGCGTCTTTTTTAGCTGGACAATGGGCCTCAGAACAGTCAAATGTGTAGTAGGCCTAAAATACATCTTGAAGTAGATGAAAATTAAGAAAACTTGACTAGACGAACAAAAAAGACCAAGGACCATAGTGCTCCCTAACTTGTAGCGTTAGGGAGCAATAGAATCCTTGCGCACTGGCGCACGAGCGGGATTGTCACGTGGTATTTTTTGTGATTCGTGGACATTTGTAACTAGCAAAAAACATTAATACCTAACAGATATGAAGTTCAAAACTGTCTAATCAGACATTCTGCAAACCGATCTACAACTTTCTCATTGAAATTTTTATCCATCTTCGTTTTTCAAACGTTACTTAATTAAGCATATCTAATTGAACAATATTTGAGAACACAAAAAATAGTCCGACTAACTCCAGGCAGCGGTGAACAACATGCATTTGGTTGCGTAGTGATTACGTGTTCTGGCATATTTTTAAACTCTGGCTAAAGTTACGTGGGACACCCTATATATGCCTTTCGCTTTCACTGGTGGTGGCCACGGGTAGATTGAGAAGGCATCTATACATGCCTGGTGTGCATGCGGTGACATTGGCGCTCACAAGAACCTTTGAGGGAGATAGTTGCACTTGGCAGCTCAGGTCACCCGGAAAGGAGACTTACGCTTAGTGATAGATACCAACGTTCTACTTCTTAGTAATGCCGACATGTAGCTTGATCAAAAAAGGGGGACAGAATAGATGGCACTGTTCGGGTATGGTGAAAGCAGAAAGAGCTCGAGCGGTCGTTGTGCATTCCGCAGTGAAATGATTTGCGAATAGATATTTTACGTATCTGCCCTCTCTGCTGAACCCGAAATCAAGCTGCCAAATGTCAATTGTTCATACGCGCCGCAGCACAATTAAATATAGCGAGACATATTGACTTTCATACAAATACAGCACTCCTTCACAAGTACGTATATTAAAAATAAATGTAGCCTATACATGTCACAGTGGTTCACTAGCTTATACACTAAGCAATTGGTCGGTAGACCTCGATTCTTGAACATAACTGAATACTCGATTCAAAATGATGATATTGAGGTGGCCGAAACGATAACGAATTCACCCACGGGCGTCTGACTGATAATATTAAATGAACCAACTTCGCCGAAAATACTTCAGTTCATCAAAAATTTGTTTCTTATTACGAAATAACACTCTCGTTTCCGGCGCTCGTAATCACTCACGGTGAGGTCAGACACAACAATTTTCTTCAGCTTTATTACGTTAGCAAATACAAGGTCGATAGCGAAACAATTAGACTGTTGGCAACATCCGCGCCATGGTGGTGTTAATATGGTGTGTAATTTTGATAATGAAGCTGTTTAAGGCAGCAGCAATAATTTATGCGGACTATCCCCGTGTAGCCTATCCTGTATGGTCTATCTTGTGTGTCCTATCTGGTGTGTGTCACACAAATTGGGTTGGGTGAAGCCCACTTCTAAGCACTGATCCACAGACAATGAAGAAGAACCACTTAACAATATATGCCCCAGAAATCAGAGTGACCTATCAGAAAACTACCTTCAACATAAACGGGTGCGTTCCAAAGACATTAGCTAAATCACCTTACTCATCACCGGTCCACTAAAAAGAAAGAATGCAACAGTTAGCTCAACACTATAAGTAGCAGGAAAGGCAAAGCCTGGTTCAAAAAGAGCCTGAAGCGATGGAAAGTCCCCGTCAACGACTGCCTGCTTGTAGAGGTGCGAACGACTAGTTTCAGCGTGAGTTTTTGTCTCTGGAGTTCGGACATTCGTGTCGTGTCGGTGACCATCTGTGGCTTAACTCGAACTTCTCTGTGCTTAGACTTAACCCATCCAAAGAACCTTGCATTAACCAGCTAAAGCCTAGTAAAGACCTATAAGCATCCTAGATACATTCTGCATCAACTATCTAAGGGCTAGAAACAACCTTTAGAAGACACCTGATTAATTTTCGGAAACGCCCACTTTCGCTCTTTCAAGCCTTGCACGGTTTAGTGCAAACTTCGCCATTTTTTTTGCAAAGTTTGTTGCATGCGCTTCAGGTCTGACGTAACACAATGGCTGCCCGCTCGGCCCTCTCAGTTTCGGTATTGCCAGAACCGGGACCTTAATATTACTTATGTACGTGTGTCCCCAATGGCATGTTTTTTTGTTTGGGGGGAAAGGGGAATTTCTAAAAAATGAGCATATCAATTGTCACGTCCTATAAATACATTTGTCCCCTAATTGATGACTACAAGTAAATATTGAGTTTTTTGTTAATTTCTCATTTCATGGTAACTGTACAAGACATTTTCACCAAAACATGTCCACTTTGAGTTCGCATTCGAAGAGAGGTGCTTTATATTTATGCAAAAAATGTTGTGGTCCAACACACAAACACACACACACACACACACACACACACACACACACACACACACACACACACACACACGAAGCATCTAGAATATAGTCTTCAGAATTGTTCAGTTTCACTGTGTCATGGCTTGCACGGCTTAACGAAAACTTGGGTAATTTTCTAACGGCAGTAAAAAGGCACTAAAGACAACGGCACTATAGAGAGGCAGACGCATATGCACTCACAAAAAAGGACTATCAACATGCTATTATTGCCACCTTGGCCGCATCAACAGTCTGTGCATGGCCCGTGCCTGGAGATTTAGAAGTCCTTCATAAAGACGCGCCGAGCAATAAAGGTGGTGTGAAGCCAACATTAACAGATATTACTAGCTGAACTAAAATAGGAGCAAAAAAAATGCACTCAGGGCAATCTTTCAATAAGCTTGGCCGGTGCGGGGGCACCGCTCTGTCTTCCGCCCAGACACAGGCGACATGCACAAGCGCATTAGTGCTCCTGAGCAAGCGTGTGTTTGATGCACCCAGTGGTACGTCGAAGTGAAACCTGCTCACAAGTCTCATTTCTTTGAGACTCAAAAATTATGAGCGCTGATTAACGCTGGCAGTCTTTCGTTGGTCTCACATCGCGCCTCATTGATTCGCACTGCCTGCAATGTCGCTGCAGGCGTTCATCATCACTTCAGCGTTTTCAAAAGCCTCGTATCTATCTAGCACAGACACTTTTCCAAGTGCAATTGTCAACGCACCGTCTCTCCTTCAAGTCTTGTTACATCGTGCGAAGGGCTGAAATTCAACGACGGAGTTTGCTATCGCGTTCGATGTTTCGCCTGCGGGCGAAACAGTTGGTTCTTTTTTCTTTTTTTTTGCATCGTCTGCAAAGAGTTTGCTGCTGTGAAGTTGAGGCCCTACCGATAAACTATCGCGCCTGTAGTAAGCGTATAATCAAGATGACACTTCCGTGGACGAAGGAAGTGTCAGCCCCACCGATCGTTTGTCATAAAATAATCAAAAAAGGCCAAAAGCTTTGGCAGAACACGTTGTTGCACCGAGTTTAAGAACATATTTCTCGTTTTGACACATTTATTCGTTAAACTGAGCATGACGTGCTAAAAAAATGTTGTATTCTACATCAGTTGGTTAGGATAAAAATAAGATGGTTGGAAAAAGACGTATTCCGTCCCCAGATCAATGCACAAAATTATGTTTTGGGCAATTAGCTGCTGTCGGCTGGAGTAGAAATACCTACAGTCGATGAGGAGTTTGGAAGCCATGATCATATAAACCAGACACCCAAAATTCACATGCACATCTCTGGTATCAAACAACTGAAGGGGCTCTGCAACACTTCAAGTATTTATCAGCGAATGGCCTCCACGTGGATGTTTAGGCTACGTCCGCGCATCAGCGCTTGTCTGGACCTTGAGCAACTTTCTTGCGGCTCACTTTAAGTGCGAGGACACGCTCACTGGTGGAATTTTATATATTTCATTTCTAGTACTGGGCAGCGTGGCACGGGTACGTTTCACCCCGCCGTGGTTTCCATGGTAAGTATGCTGTTCACGATGCTCAAATCAGGCGGTGGCCATGTCCTCCTGAGTATATGGCACAGTTCATTTAAGCTATTTACATCATTTGCACAAACACCGAGTCATTTCTTGCTCACTTGCAGAGCCCCTCTAAGAAGGCTTTCAGAAAGGTTACATACATACATACATACATACATACATACAAACATACATACATACATACATACATTCATTACATACATACATACATACATACATACATACATACATACATACATACATACATACATACATACGTGGTCTTCGTAGCTTGCATTGTGTAGTTCGAGGCAAGTGCTGGCGCAACCACTTTTCACATTTTGAAACTTCTGTTAGGATTCCTAAAGGATATCAACGTAATTGATAAACCATTGCGTAAATGAGATTATCACCCTCACGTGGAGGTATAAGATATGGAGATCCTAACGTTTTCTTTTTTTCCTTCTCTCTGCCCTTGTCATCCTAAGGCATTTCTGCCCTCAGTGCCCTTCCCTTTATAGAGTAGCATGTAGGCACCTTAATACACCTGCAGAATTCTGTGTTTTTCCTTAAAGAGCCTTGTGTCTCATTCTCACATTTTGTTTTACGGTAAATTATAGAGCTTTAATGTTAACCTAAATGTAACCCTGACCTTCGGACCTACCTGAAATTCCTACTGCAGCCGATACAGATTAGTAAAACCTCTCGCGGTAAATTGCTTCTCTTTCATTCGCCTCAACGATTCTGTCAATTGCAGTTTACCGAGTATTCGGAATGTAATAGTACACGTTTGAATTTCTGAACCTGTCATCGACTCCTTTTTTAGAATATTGTGTTGCTGAAGAGCCCAACGAACTACGAGAGTCCCCTCACCGCAAATACTAGCATTGATTTTTTTATTTTCGCGATTCCTATAAATATTCGGAAAGTGACCACTTCTTCTTCGATTCATTAACTCACCAGTGAACTTCAATTGAACATAAAGCAGAGCCCAGCATGTGTTAGAAAAGTGGCTTAATTTTCAGTGAGAGATTTTTTATGTGTCTTATCTCCAACTCCTCCACACATTTCCCTAATCGACCGCTGGAAGCATAAAAACATGCACACGCCGGAACGAAATATTTCCCTTCCCCATTTTCATACTATATACATACAACTTATCCCGAGTTCTGAAGGGAGCATATTGTTGATTTCCCGACCTATCGGCCTCTGCGTGTGTGTACTGAAGAATCAAGTAAAAGCGCAGAAGTTGCATTACGTGACAGATCGGCTGATCCTTTTTTCTGACATAAAGAAAAAGGCTCCTTTTTATTGCTGAAGAATGAATAATAACTGACCGTCTTTACGCTTCGAGAATAGTGCAGCCCCTGGTAATTTATCAGACCTGTAGCGCCGATTTCTCCGAGCTTGATGCATCGATCACACGTTTCCAACGTGCCCAAGGACCCCCGACATTCTTCACTAAACCTCACTTGAAAAACGCGCCCTTCCTGGTTTCCATGGGAGAGAATCCTTAATTGCAAAGGCACGCGGCCTCTGAGACACAGTGACAGGGACGCAACGATGGCCGCACAGTTTGGCAAAATTTATCTGCTGTAGTTAATTTTTTCCTTACACTATGCTGCTAAACGTGCGAAAAGTGCCAACTCGTAGGGAAAAAAATGGCATGAGCGTAAAGAACACTGCCGACATGCAAAAATTCTTCTCAATCTCGGCCCACGACTAGATGGGGAGTTCTTTCGTGAAAGATAAAAAGCAAAAGAAAGCAGTCACGTGCAACGTTGTTAATTGTGGCCAGGAAATTTGACGGCTGATAAGATGAACGGGGGCAATTTAAGCGGAGCGGGTCCTCGACTCAAGGCCAGCCTGCTTGGACTAGCGAAATTCACCATAAGTCAAACATTCCTCGCAGGTCTGAGTTCTTTCGCTCTTTCGTGTTTCAATGAAAGAGAAAGTAGTTTTATGCACGAAAAAGCTTTTAACGTTCTGTATAGATGAGCGAAAAAAGTGAGGATATAACATCATAAATTTGCTTCCCTTGCATAAAGTCCTTCATTCGAAGTGTATATTCTGGGTGAATTTTGATTTGCGTGTTCTTGCGAGGCAATGCTCTACGTTTATGCGATACGCTAAAGGAATCGCGACTTCTCAGGCCACCGCTATACATGGCATGAATGTTTGTCCTTGCAGTTGTCATGGTAGTTATTGGAATTAATTTTTAATTTTATACCGGTGCCTTGCACACGAAGAGGCCCAACACTACACAAGACACAAAAAAAAATGAAATCTCGCCAATGTCGGTGATTTCTTGCCTTTAATCATGCAATTTCGCTTCCCTTGGCACTGCTACACTCAAAAGCAATGGCTCATCTGTTCAAAGAAAAAAAGTTGGAGTACGCTTGTGCTTCGCCTTCAAACGTAGAACGCCATAGTGTAATCGGGCCTCGTTTGCATCGCCTTGAACTGGGTCGTAAGAAAATCAATGGTCATGCGCATAACATTGGTCGTTCCAAACTGTCTTAGAATGCTTACTGCAAATAATCCTGTTGCAAAGTGCCCACGACGCCATATCTTTTTTTTAAGAATTGGCGACGTACCAACTACGCATTCGTAACAATGAGGTAGCCAAGGGGGTAGTACACCGGCCACATGCCCCCCCCCCTTGAAATAATCAAAGTGCGCCCCCCCCACGAAAAATATTTCTGCCTACACCCCTGGTCTGTAAAGTGGACGCACCCCTGTGCAGCTTTATACGTTGGAATGGTAGGGCAGCTTTAAATCATCCACTTCTTGAGAAATTGATACGTTTTTCCATCTTGCACAGTGCTGCGATCCAATCGCGCAATATTGAATGCGTTAACGGGGCCCTGCAACATTTTCTGATCCTGGTAAGAATACGCGTAAGTGGAGGCTCCCGAAAACCCGCGAGCCAAACAGTACAGCACCGTATGCGGCCTATAGAGTTTACGATTCTCAAAGTAAGCGAGAAATCACTCGCTCTTCTCTCGACAAATAATGCCACATACCCGAAATCCACAGCTGTTGGCTGAATTGGGATTAGTCAGCTAATGAGTGCACCGTGGCCGCCGTGCACGCTCGCGATCACGCTGATAGTAAGCCGCGAATTTGAAAGAAAGTGCTCATGGTGATGACGCGTGCTGACAAACGGACGCATCTTCTTAATGCCCTGTTGTAATCCTCCTCAGTGCGTAGCTTTCAGCGCGCTCACTCACACGTACGATAGGAAAGAGAAAGCGTTCGAAGCGTGTGACGAATCTGTGTAACTCAACTCCTGCTTGACGGCTCCTAAATTTTTTTTTCCTGGCATGCCATTCATGAAGTGCCATGGATGCGCTAATGGTGACAATATACAATTATAACTCAAAAAGTGTTGCAGGGCTTCTTTAGGGAGGTTCCTTTCACTTGTGGGATCTTGAAAAGGAGAGTTAGAGCCACGCTGTTGGAGTGAACGGACACAGCAGACGTGGCCGCAACGAACCAAACCAAACACACATTTATTTAACTCGTTTGAAAACGACGATATCATCAGCCGGAATATTAAAAATCAGTTGTGTTCAAACACGCTAAGACATTCTTACACATAATTAAACAACACTGAACAACATGACAAAACAAGGTGGTATCGCTAACACTCGACTCACCACGTGGGACCACCGCAGACGGCCCGCGGTGCCGTCCACGGCAGACGCACCGTTGGAGGCAACCGTCCGCGCTACCACCCCACGCCAAAAGAGACCAGCTTATTTTTGGCGCACCGCCACCAAGACTTCCCGCCAGGCGTCGCCACCGGCGCTAACGTTTTCTAATCATGATGATGACGATGATGATAGTGGCGATAAATGCTCACAAGCAAAACGCCACCTACCACTCATTAATTATGACCCCGAGTTATGGCTTCTGTGCGAGACTTGTGCGCCACGCGGCGCAAAAAACTTTACAGAAGGTGTCAGCACCCCTCGCACGTACTACATTATATTCGTGTAGCATCGTTTTTACAAAGCCGTTTCAAGCACTGACTGGCTCATCACTACAACTCGCTGACAAGAGATATCACATGTGTGTCGAATTTAGAGCAACGTCTTTTAAAGGGTTGGTTAGAACACACCCCAATATAAGATTGCATCGCTGCAGCGTGTAAAACAATGTTCAATAGCTTCGGGCTCATCACAAAAAGAACAACTAATAGACTACATGCCACCGACCACTGCCACTGAGACCAGAATATTTACGAAAGGAGCTCTAACGCTATGGCATTAAAACATAACCAGTACCATTCTACGCACGTTTTTCTGTCTCAGTCAGTACCATTAATGGTAAATGAAATTCCCAGCCTGTCTTTCCGTTTATTTACGTCACCCCTATGAATCCGCCTTCCTTGCCGGTATTTGTGCGCTTTCAAGCTTATCAATGAAGTTGGTCTTTTCACTCCATTCATGAATCATCCGAAAATTCAGGAATATAGCGCGCATGTTTGTACTCATATATTAGGGTAAATGATTTATCGATTATTCGCGTGTTGGATGTGCCTTTAGAATGTCATTTCAGACCATAATTGGCAACGAGTAAAACGAGCTAACGCTCTCAGGTTAAAATCTTGTACACCTCCATGATATGCAACGCAGTGAAAAAGATGCACGGGAGAGACGACTTTGAAGCATAGTAGGTAATCCACTGCGTATGTAATGCCAAGGTTATGGGTTTCGCTCAAACTGGGGAGACATTGTATTTTTATGTGCTCAAACTTCACTTCATTTAACGGTTTCCAAACGACAAATAATATATCCTGGAGTTTGACGTCCCAAAACTATGAAACGACTATGCGAGATGCCAAAGTAGAGGGCTCCAGAAATTTTGAGCATCTGGTGCACTGACATTGCACAGTACACGGGCATCAATCATTTCACCTTCATTGAGATGCGACCTCTGCGGCCGGGATCGAACCCGCGACCTTCGGGTCAGCAGGCAAGCACCCTAGTTAGCGAAAAGTAGCATTTCCTGCGATCCCCTCTTCTTTATCCATTGACTTTGAATGCGGGTGGTGAGCAAAACCGGATGCTTGGTTGATTGTCTTGCGTGGGGGAGCGTCAACAACTCTTAATAAGCGTTTGTGAGTGCATTTTATGAGTGCTATATATATATATATATAACTGAGATATAGCAGCCAGTTAAGCCAAGGAAAGTTATTGGGGAAGTTATTGGACCGAATTGTAATTTAAATGTGAAGAAAGAAAAGTAGGTGAAAACATAACTTGCCGTGGGCAGGAACCGAGCCTGCGACACGCGCGATACTCTACCACTAAGCTACCACGGCGGCTATCCCGTCAGCTACTTTATTGGGTTTATATGTGAATTTAAACGGGGGAGTGTTAGTCAGCACCACAAGTAGCCATGGAAGCGAGTGTGGCACACTCTTTCGAGCTTTTTGGCGACACGTAGCACGTGGACTTACGAGCTGGCAGCTGACCAATAGTCCGTCGTATACTACCTAAAGGCACCAAGTCTGCCAGTACAAGACTCTCGTTAATGAATTGAGGAAGGAAGTGTATAGTTAAGGGTTCGTTTTGCTGTGTTTTTACACAGTGCTAATGAGATCTAACAGACAAGAATATTAAAGAAAGTATAGGGGAAGTTATTAGACCAAATTGTAATATAAATATGAAGAAAGAAAAGTGAGTAAAAAGTGGATGAACTACTTAACATTCGCCCCCTAGCTAAGCCAGTGAAGATCGCGCAAAGCAACCGACAATGGCAACGCAAGTGGTTAAGATGAAGCTGTCAAAGCGAGTGAAGAAATATTACAAATCTGAAAAAAATAGATTCAGGCCCAATGAACTTGCCTGCTCTTTCTTTTTCACCTTTCAGGTCTCTCTTCTCTAGTGTAAGATAGAAAACTAAAAAAAAATCTGGTTACCTTCCTCGCCTTTCACTGAACCTTTCTCTTTGCCAAGAGGAAGTTGTATTTGTAACAACACCGTGAAAAACAATTAGACGAACTCAGAAAAGGCCTATGGGTAACACGTTTATATACCAAAAGAGGCTAAACAACAGAGACAAAAGAGAACTGCTGTGGTGTCTTCTCATGCAAGAATGTGTAGATGGTCTCTTTGGAGAAACTTGGGGGTATATACATAAAGAAAACACAGCGCGCTAGTCATATGAAAAGGTCGGAAATAAAAAAAGTGCTGCTTGCGCTTGGGGGCGGCAAGTTGGAACCAACAGCAAATCTAGTGTTCGACCTAGTTTCTTCCTAGTTCTTGCTAGTGATGCCAAGGTATAGAAATACTGCAATGTGTGTAGGTGGGGGCCCAGCTCTCCACATGGCACGTAGGTTCCCCTCACTGTGAGGAGGCACCCTTATTACGAAGCGAAGGAAAGCCCGTGAAGTGCAATTCTTTTCATCGCGCAGGAGATAATCCGCCGCTTATTGAAAGTAGAAGTGCTGGTCATAATGGTCTAGTTTTGCTCGAGATGTGAAGTTTTTGCTAGTAGTAAGTATGGTTTCGCTTGGCTATCCTCCAGTTTCAGCCGGCTCCCGACACTATGCATGTGCCACTGATTGTGGCGGAAATAGTTTACGTGCTTAGTCGTTACGTGATGTTAGTTTAGCCACGTGATAAGCTATTATACGTGGCTCTTGGCGAGAACATGTCACGTGAATAGATGTTAGGTGATAATATTCGCGTGGCTAGGTGTTACGTGATTTTAGTCACGTGACAAACTTGTACAGATTTCGAGCAAGAACATGTGATGGGACTATATCTGTTACGATGCTAAAATTCCGCAAATAATAGTGATGCGGTTTATAGCGGGAAGATATCCCGTGACTAGCTATTATGTCGTTTTAGTCCAGCAACTAGTCCTTACGCGACGTTATATGATATTTTTGGGTACGTGACGAGATGTTACGTGGTTTTCAGTAAGGTAAGCGGTTGTTACGCGATGTTTAGTGGCACTTATCACGTCTCTAAATGTTTTGTGATGTCACGATAATTTCAGTGATTCAGCTAGTTGTTATGTGACGTTACGTAGTTTAGTAACGTGACTAGTTGATACGTGATGTTACGTGTTTCCTAGTGACATGACTGGCTCTTACGTAACGTTAAGTAATTTTAGTCACGTGCCTAGTTGGTGAGAGACTTTAGTCCCATAGCTAGTTGTTACATGGTTATTCGTCATGCAATATGCTCGACTGCCATAGTTATTGCATTCCATAGCAGTACTAATCGGCACACGTATTGTGCAAGTGAAGCATATGAATAAAAGGACGAAGCGAGTGAGTCATTTCTGTTCACACTGCCCAGCTATATAAAAGCTTTAACATGTTAAATATTAGCGCAGGTTGCCCTAAGCGGTACAAGGCTGACTCACATTAGAAGTTGTAAGCGCATAGCTAGTCCTGGCTTGTCTAGGCTTTTACTTTCTAAGTTCTCTCTTTCCAACCTCTTGAAATACTATGCTGTGTATGACTATGCTTGCTCTTTTTTTTCTGCTTTTTTATGTTTGTGTCTTTCTATCTTTATGAAAGGCCAAGTTATTCATTCAGCAATGCTCATAAAAAAATTAAAAGCACTGAAATTTAAAAGAGCTGAAAGTTTCTGTGGGTCATTCGTGAGGGTAGGTAAGACTTCCTTGAAGTATGCCTGAATATAAAACAAGAGAGATGTTTATAGAACCAGAATATTTGCAGATTGACGACCTAACGGAGGCAAAGGTAATTTCAGCAAAACGTCCCCTAAGGTTGCCATTTCAAAGAACGCCTTTCTCATATCACATATAATAGCCATTTCTGAAGAGGGTTTGACGACAGGTATCGAAAACACATTGATATTCATTTTCACGATGACTGAAATAAGGACGCTGACTGTTAAACATAGTTCTCGTTCCACGGTGATGTTCCAACTCATACTTATTGCATGCATGAGGCAACTCCACAAAAAAAGGATGCCTAACACCTGTTCTTTATCTGTAGCTTACTCAAAGGAAGTGCTGAAAATTGCAATGGGTGACAAAATAGTATGAGTACCATTGAGCAAAGCCATAGAACTTTATTTCGTTTGAAGCAGTGGGCCACAAGTGAATGGTCTGTGTGTTTCGAAACCCCTTCTATCTAAGGCTATTCCTAAAGCATAAAACTTTACCATAAAATTGACTGAACTATAACATTTTATAATCTACACGACGAGAAAAACAAATAGTTTAGGAAGTATAGACTCATCAAGTTATTTAGGTTTTGTACAATGCAGATCCAAAGGGGATTTCAGTTTGAGCGTGGGAAACGCTTCACTTCAGTGAACCGAGATAACAAGATGGCTATAAGAATGGTCACATGATGATATAGATCTTGTGCATATCCCTATTAAAGTAATTCAAGAAATATGCCAAGTTCAACAAACCTTTTTATATGAATTTTGTAGATAACCAAAACGCATTTGAGTCGGTAGAATTATTGTTGTCAAGAAGCACGGAAAACAAGCGGGAATGCATTAGCGAAGATCTCTGTGTACTAAACATCGACATTACTTCCTGCAAAAAAAAATCTCAAACATCCAGTTTGACAAAGGCGTCAGGTTAGAAGCAAAGTTTACTGGTGACTATCTCAGACGTAGAAGCTTTGCCGAAAACATTGCTTTTTATTTAGCAAAACATTTGATTGATTGCGAGAAATTATTGATTATGTCGGAAGGAGAAATGTGCAAGTAGTGTTGAAGATAAAGACACGGTAGATAATGACATGGTACATAAAGATCTCTCCAGCGTTATTCACTGCATGTGTACAATTATCCTAACCATTGGATAAGGTATGATTAGAAGCAAAATTTACCAGCGACTATCTCAGCCATCTAAGCTTTGGGGAAAACTTTGTTCGGTTTATTTAGCAAAATAATTGGCTAATTGCGAGAAATTATTGATGATCTCTGAATGATAGGTGTGAATATAGGGTTGAAGATAAAGACATGGTAGACAATGACATGGTAGATAAGGATAATTTCCAGTACATGGTCGCGTGTGAGCTAGAACTCATAATTGGCTGCCAGCCTGTAAAATCTGTGCAAGAGTACCAGTATATAGGTCTGATACTAACACAAAATTCCCATGACAAGAAGAAAATTCACAGGATAACAAAAACAGTTGCCAAACAAAAATTACCAAATCTTAATCGATGGTTTACCAATGCTCGTTGGGGAAAGTACGGTGATTTCATTTTACCAGTTCTAGCGTTTATACAGAGACTTTCAGGTTAAAAAAACAAGAAAAGAAAAGAGAAAATTCTCATAAAGAGAAATGGAAAGAAGAATTTTGAGCATTATAATAGGAGACCATAAGGTGGTTGTGTGAATCAGAGAGAAAACTGTTGCAGCTGATATGGTAGTCGACATTAAGAAAGAAGAATATTACGGGACACTGTTCTCGGCATCTGTGATGGGATGTGCAGCACGACAAAAGCACTCTTGCGCTTTCTTATAGTTGCGCTGTTCTTTGCGTTCGCTTCTGATGAACTCAGCAATGAATACTCCCTTATGTCTGTGCGTCTACGCGTCGTTTTAATATCTTCCTTTTCATCTTCCAGCCTCGTTTGCACATCCCCACTGCAAGGTAGCCTGCCTGGCTCAACCTATTCTCTGCTTTTCCATAATGACTTTTCCTTGCTACGTGCCCCGCCGCGGTGTTCTAGCAGATAAGGTACTCGGCTGTTGACCTGCACGTCGCGGGATTAAATCGCGGATGCGGTGGCTGAATTTGCGATGGAGGCAGAAATGTTGTAGGCTTGTGTGCTCAGATTGGGGTGCACGTTAAAGAACCCCAGGTGATCGATATTTCCGGAGCCCTCCACTACGGCGTCTCTCATAATCATATGGTGGTTTTGAGACGTTAAACCCCACATATCGATCAATCAATTTCCTTGCTACGCTTACTTGCCCCCCCCCCCCCCCCCTCTCATACCTCAAAATGGGCTGTGCCCTAACCGTCCATCCCGACAGTCCCAGCGTGAGAGCTCTGTGACCAATCACCATAGGGTACAGGCTACCACTCAGCAAAAAAATCATATATGTTGCAAGTGTTGTTAAAAAAACATGCAGTGGGCAAACGGGGGACACTTCGTCTTGCGGTGTCTGTTAGTGCACACACTGTTTCCAATACGCTAATAGACGCATGAGTACGAAGTGCTTCTTTTCTGCCCATCTATTTGCATACAGACTTATTCAGTACTGCAGAAGTGAAGTGTCTTTGCTCTCCTCAAGCCACCAGTGCACGGGTTTAGGTGGCAAGACGGTACTCGTGTTATATTTACGCGACGTAATTTAAGTAAACAGTAATTGCCTTACTAGCTTGGCTTTTCCCTCTCCTTGTATTCTTCAAGTTGTCTACAAATCATAGTGTTTGTGAATTTACGTCTCGAATCTACGACATGATTAGGAGGAATGCTATGGTGGAGGCCTCCGGAAATTCCGTCTATCTGGTGTTTTTTAACGAGAACTGACAACGCACAGTACACGAACTACTGGCACTTTGCCTCCTACGAAATGTGACCCCCGCGGCCGGGATCAAATTCGCATCCTTCAGATAAGCAGCGGAGCACCACAACAACTGCTCCACCACGGCAGACTTATTATACACTCGTTCACTCACATTTGATTACTTTGTAATCCTTACGTTCCAGATTTTAGGATCAGCCGATTGTCAATACAAGAATTGCTCAGACACTTCAGAATATGGAATGCGAACACAAAAAAGTGCAAATAAGTTAATACATTGTGCTCGAACATGTTTGAGGGGCCAAAGACAAAGCTTTCCGTATCCACCATTTTGAATGGCGAATTTCATTGCCAAGATAAGCTCCTCCTTCTAATGACTGCTGCAAACTGCTTAAGTATACATTACTTTTGTCGAATGAAGCCTCCAGGGGATTATCTAAAAATAAACTTACACAGTGACTTACTCTGCTAGAATTGGGCTCAACTCGAGAAAAAAGCAAAGGTAGCCACGAAAAAAAAAGCACCTTCCTACCAACTTCACTTCCAGGAAGCGCGCTGAGAAAACAAGATATAATAAGGAGCATCAGAGTCTCAAAATAGAAAGCGAATGCTGGGAACGTCGTACAGAGACCGATAGCATCCTGAAATGGCGATTCCTGAACGATAATAAAGAAAGCATATGAAATAACAGCTATAAGGAACCACGCAGTGAGACTGGAAATGATTGAAAAGCGGTAAAAAAATTAAAGTGGAAGGCTAAATAAAAGTGCCATGGATGAACATCTAGCTAGGGAGCAGCCGTGAGCAGCATCAAAATCGAACGAACAAGAAGAAAATTAGGAAGAGAGAACCGCTTTGCGACGTGGTTATAGCGTTTTCCCGGAGCTCAGATAAAGTAACGCCGCGTGGGTCCAAACTTCTTTCATTTTAAGCGGCGAAACTGTGTTCCGGCCGAGCGGATCTGCCGCCTTGGTTCGCGTTACCGGCAGCCGCTAAGCCGAGTCCTACGAGTGTCGACTGACAGACGCTCGCCGTAATCGCTCGGCTGGATCCCCTTCAACAGCACTCTGATCCGCTTGGGCTCACGTAATCCATACGTTCCTGATTTGATTGATTGATATGTGGGGTTTAACGTCCCAAAACCACTATATGATTATGAGAGACGCCGTAGTGGAGGGCTCCGGAAATTTAGACCACCTGGGGTTCTTTAACGTGCACCCAAATCTGAGCACACGGGCCTACAACATTTCCGCCTCCATCCATACGTTCCTGTCCGAGCCCTGCATCCCCTTTATATAATTGGTTCGCTTGTCCCTGCACTGCAGCCGGGTTCCAATGCTTTCGTGAAACAAAACGGGGGAGAGGGCTGCCATTGTCTCACTTATTAATCTTACTTTTTAAAATTTTTTCATACCTTCTTCTTCGTGAGCAATACATGGTAGATCACTATTTTCGCGTGGTGTATAGCGAGTACTTTCACTTGCGAACGAATTAAGCTCGGCTTAACAGGGAAATTGGGGGCCGTGAGATGTGGTCAGTAAACAGACTAATTCGCGCAAAACAGTCGGTATATAGATATCGTTGCTCGTAGTTAGTTGACCAAACACCGGTCGAGCAACAACCGATTTGTGACGGTGGCGGAAAACGTGGCAACGCCGATGATCCATATCGCTGAGTTGTGCGTAACGTGGACTGCGTCCTTTTTTTTTACTAAGCTGCTTGAACAAGATAATCAATAATCTTGTCAGCTCCACTTGCAAGCAATTCAGTCTTTACTTGACGTACGGGCACTATTGATTAGATATTTATTTTTTTTCTTGTTTTCATAACGCGCCTCTGAGTAGCATTTCTGTCTGACGTATCATAACCAAAGCGCAATGTTTCCTGTAAGTAAATTGTCAATAGTTGTCTTGAATTTGAATACATTAAACGAATTGCTTGGTTGTAAAAAACTACCCACCTCCTCAAAAAAAAAACACACGGCATCGCAAACGCATGCATATTGTACAGCACAGTGTGACAAAGCCAATATTTAGAGACTTTCAGCACAAAGAACCTGTACGTATGAGAAGTGAGTGAACTTTGCTGTAAATAACAACTGGCGTGAGGCAGAGTGAAACTTCTTCCTTGCAGGAGAAGGTCGCCGTGAATAACGTATTAATAATGGCCCGTAAAGGCTTTTATCTCTGTAGCAAAGAAGGAAACTAGGAGGAAACGTGGGGATGTTAATCAAGCTTTGGCTTGGTTGGTTACCTTATATATGGATGTGGAGAAAAGGGGCGATAATAGAAAGAAATTGATGGACAATAGAGGAAGAATGAGAAAGAGATGGGTGAATAGTCAGCTTGAAACTCCACAACGCAATTTCAAGTCTTCGTTGACAAGTGCTCATGAAGTCCGGAGGTCCTCAAAAAGCACAAGAGCTATGCTAGAATCTGTGCAAAAAAAGATATAAGGTTTGTATTTCGTTTCTACAATCGACGGTCCTCGTCTAGTTCGCATGCACACGTTGAATCGCTGCAGTCAGTCGAACACTTGCGCTCTTGTCATCCTCCTGCATAAAATTATTAATTGATATATGGCGTTTAACGACCCGAAACCACCATATGATTATAAGAGATGCCGTCGTGGAGAGCTTCAGAAATTTTGATCACTTGTGGTTCTTTAACGTGCACCCAAATCTAAGCACTTGGGTCTACAACATTTCCGCCTCCATCAAAAATGCAACCGCTGCAGCCGGGATTCGATCCCGCGACCTACGGGTCAGCAGCCGTGTACCTTAGCCACTAGACCACCGCGGCCGGGGCCTCTTGCATAAAATAGTTGACGCCAGCTTGAATGTTGTAAGGCCGATTTCTTTCGTTGCAGCTTCTGCACGCCGTATACCCGACAATTCTATTCCTTAAATATTACGCGATTTTAACGCTCATGGTAATTGTTTTAAGTTTTCCTTTTTTACGTGGACTGTGGATCTATGTCAAGAGCTTGACGAGTGTCTGCGCAGAATCAATTCTCAATGATTCGAAAAATTATATGCGTAGTCATGTATTTTGTTAACTTGTATTTTTTCTGAGTTGAACCTTTCTAGCCACTCCTGCTATGCCTCAATAATTGAAACAGCAGTATTTGTAAATAAATAAATAAATAAATAGAATAGCTTCTGTGGCCTATCACGCGTTCGAGACCATAGGCCAAGCTGCCCAGGATCTTCTTTCCTCTCAGTGGCCTTCAATCTAGGTGACCAAGCTTGGCTTTCATACCCCATCGTTGAATCTGGCATAATGGGCAGTGACAGAGAATGTAATAACGCGTATCCTTGCCGGCAAAAATGTTCTATGCCACACTGCTGGCTATTCCAATGAGACACAAGTACGCATTCGTAAAGCCCACACCCAAATACGTGCGACACAGTAAGGTTGCATAGCGTCGTGAGAGTCCGGATGGCAAACGAAGTCGCTAATTTCAGTCAATCGAATACAAGTGCGTGTTGGAGAAATCCTTAGCGTTCCATTGTAGAAGCGTGTCATGGTATTCAGTCGCTACGCGGCGTCCCGGTTCTCAAAAGCGGTATTTGTGTCCGCAGGTATTAATCATGAACCAGTCGTGGAGCTTGATCCGTGCAGTCATTGCCTTGATAATCATGAGATGCATATCATGTAAGAACATGACTACACGCCACACTCATGATGCGCTCAGGGCCGCTTCGCTAGCTTAACATGTATCAAATTTGGTGTTACGTGACGCGAAGGAACAACGAAGGTAAATGATACGTCCAAACATGATAATCATGACATGCCTGTCATCTAAAACATGACTACATATGCTACGCCCATAGTGTGCTCGCGTTCGTTTCGCTAGCTTCACATATACCAATTTTGATGTTACGTGACGTCAACAAACGACGAAGGTAAATGACACGTCCAAACATGATAATCATGACATGGGTGTCATGTGAGAACATCAAATCATACCCCACCCATGATGCAGTCGCGGCCGTTTTGATAGCTTCACATACACCAAATTTGGTATTACCTGACATGAATGTATGACGAAGGTAAATGACATGTCCAAACATAATAATCATGATATGTGTGGCATGTAAAACAAGACTACATGCTATGCTCATAGCGTGGTCATGGCCGTTCCGCTAGTTCCACAAATACCAAATTTGGTTTTACGTGACATTATTGGATGACGAAAGTAAATGGCACGTCAAAACTTGATAATCATAATATGCGTGTCATATAAAGCATGACTACATGCTAAGCTCATATCGCGCTCGCGGTGGTTTAGCGAGCTCAATATATACCAAATTTGATATCACGTGACGTCAATAAACGACGAAGGTAAGTGACACGTCTGAACATGATAATCATGCCATCAAAGTTATGTATGAAATAATTTACGTCCGCCTCGTGACAATGTGCTGATTTTAAAGTGAGATATTAACCTTCCTTATTCGTGCTTTGCTAATCATCGATTCCCACTGTACGTGGCACCTGCCAATTTTTTTGTTTTCAAGTGAACCATTCTCTTCACCAGCTATAAAGTATTTCTAAATTATTCCTTAGCGCCAAACACGGCTTGATATAAACTACTGAGAGATGGAATTTTGCTTAATATAGCAGATTGCCTCAGAAGTGTGATGGGAAGTTTCATTAAAGGTCCCCTGAACTACAAACAGACGCTCTCTTGCTTCTCTTCATGCCTTTCTTCCATCGAGAACAGCGTGTATGACGTCACCTGCATGACTAGGTGACGTCGCGAGCAACAGACGCTGTCAGTGGGCGAAAGAGAGCCTCTTTTCTGCTAGCAGATGCCCACGATTGTTGCTTTTACACCTCAGTTGCTGACGAAGGGCACTCGGAGACGTGAATAGACGAACCGACGAACACAGTCTACAGCGAAGGAAAGAGCGAAACGAAAAAATGCGTGTAACTACACCAGAGTTCGATGCAGCTACATGCACCTCTACAAAGCCCGCCTCTAAATTATGACCTCTGAGTGATTTAGGGACCATTTAAAGGAAAAACTGGCGCATGTCTCATTTACGCTGGGATGAATACTTGAGTGTATATGAATAGATGTTTAACGGGGAACTGGTTTATCAGATTTAAGGGGTATGTTTACCGAACGTAAACACTCGAAGGCGGTGAAAGCGTTCTCATATGAAGAACTGAGCTTCCAGATCCGTGGACGACGTGATATAAGACTAATCAGCTGGCTTGAAGCGATCGTTGTAATTCACCTACAATGACTTATATATCGTGTAGTACACTCCCACCGGCCCAGCCTTTGAGAGAGAAGTCCACGGAACATGTAACAAGCGCACAGTCCCAGTGCGCAAAGTGAAGTAATGCACAATGGCAACACTCGAGACTTCTAACGAGCTTTCGCGACACTCGCCGTGGTTGTGGTATAAATGCCAACCACGCTGACCACGTTCGCAATCATGTACAGAGATATTTTGTGCACGCCAAGCTAGGTGTTAAATAACACAATGCGTCAAAATTTATTCAGAGGTCCCCTACTATGGTGTTTTTCGAATCTGTCAATTACGAGTGGAGTTAGTGATTTGTCACACACTGTAATTGCGTTGTCTCCTCTCTCATCCTGTTGAATGCACTGGAAGCTAACAGGAAAGAATGACACGAGGGAAAGAAGTTACGTCACATAGGGGTCATGACGTGGATCACTTTCTTTTTTTTTTGAGACGCACAGCTTACTTTTAGAGTGATCGCGAGCACGAGGGGGGGGGGGGGGGAACGTGGCGGGAACGATCACTATGCAGCACATGATGTGAAAATCAACCAATGGCCGTGGAATTGGGTGTGGGGTGGATTTCATTTGGGTTTATGACATCATTTGTAGAAAGAAGAAAGAATTATTTGTAGGTGACTAAAAATTCGTTGTAAATTCAAGGCCGCAATGTACTATACTAAGTGGCTACTGTACATACGCACCACCTTTTCTTGTCCCCATCATCACCCTTCATCTCTTTCCTTCCCCTTTCTCTTATCCCCAGTGTAGAGTAGCAGGCTAGAGCGAACTAGCTCAGGCCGACCTCTCTGCTTTCTAATAAATTCTCTCTCTCTCTTTCTCTAGCATCTCTTTATGAGCCTAGAATACCGTTCATTTAGCGTTTTCTGACCGTGCTGATAATGTATTGAGGACCCTTTACAACTTTACAATTCAGCTCTAATTTTTATAGTTAATGACATATAATTTGTAGGTTTATATTTTTATGTACTGCTCAGAGATACGTGGCTTTGTTTTTTTTTTCATTAAACAGTGAAGTGAACTTTAGTTGAACCATTAAAACGCAGTTAGTTCGTGCCAACAATACCGTTGGACCTGCTCTACCAATGTTTTTCCAGCGTAGTCCTGGTACCAAAATACTCCCTGGCTATGTTGCAGCTAAAATATGTATAGTTAACTTTTGCCCTCATTATCATCATCGTCACCCTGACTGCGCCCACTGCCGGGCAAAGGCCTCTCCCATAATCCGGTCAAGCCGGTCTTGTGCTTTCTGCTGCCACGTTATACCTGCGAACTTTGATTGCCGGCGTTTAGGAGTAAAATTTGCATTCGGAAGTTACAGATTGGAACATTTTGTCTGGGATTGAATTGGCTACTCAAAAGTAGTCGAAGTCGCGGTGAATAAACGATATAGCGATATTTTGCAAGAATGTTCACACCATTTTGTAGTTTCGTCAGTGCTGTTCTTTTGTTTCATGGGTGTGATAGCGACGACAAGACTCGAATAACCAGCTGTTCTTTTTTGAAAAATGCATGCAGTCCTAGACTATTGGCAGCACTTTCTTGCCTCTTGCATCTAATGACGGCTTTCAAATATTCTTCAGCGCTTCTTCTTAGCTGGTTTTATGCTACAACATTTAGAGTCACTTCCTCTTCAATGAATATATCAGTACCCTGTAACTTCATATCCGTTGTCGTCCTATTCATATATACCATCTGTTATGAGACCAAAAAAAAGAGGATATGATAATGCAACAGGAAACTAAAAAAAACAATATAGTTAGGCAGGCGTACAAAAGCCGGCCCGTTACTCTTTACTCTTTCCATCCACGCTTTGCCCTACAATATTATCTTCAGTTCGTATCAACTCATCCAAGATGAAGCCATGTGGAGCGAAAGCACGATAACAAACCAACTAGATCACTGATCAAAAAAACTGGACGTGGCCACGTTGGCTGTTTTCCACCTTGGCTGTTTTCCACGGCCAAGTTGACTGTTGACGCAGCACGGATTTAATAGACCAGGTTTAGTTTGATAGAAACAGGTGTGGTATTTGGCTAACTTTCGATTTGAAACTGCTTTTTTGAGTCCACGTTATGACCAAGAATGTCATCCTTTTGATTGCGTGCTTTACGTTCCCATAAAATTCTGCCCAGTTCCAGTTTCTGGATTTTGCTTTTTTAGAACGAAAAAAAAAGACGCCACATATCTAGAGAGAGTTGTATACCTTCCGTGGAACAAAATGTCGTGGATATGTCGTCATACTGATAGCTTTCACTCCCAATTACCCCATCCTTCGTAGTTCTTTCCTAAGAGCGTCGGTGGGCGTTTTTTTTTTCGTATTGGCCACCCTTTTCATGAACCATCAAGGAGGTGCAGTAAAGAGTCTCTTACTGGTATCTTCAAAGGTTCCGCTAGCGTCTGGGGGTCTTAGGTAGTTCACTTTTTTGAAAGAGTCAGTATCCAACCAACGCACGACCAACAGTGTCCAGAGCAGGGCATAGGAAAACCCATACTAGAACTTTTCAACCTCACCGAAATACTGATTCGCACGGAAAGACAATTAAATGCTAATCTCTTAAATCTCCAAGTCCAACAGGTACACACTTTAGGAACGCCTCCGCGAAGACTTCAACGGCTTAGAAAGAAGCAGCTGACATAAACAAGGTGCAGCCCTACTCAGAGATTAGAAATTAAAAAAAAAACTCCTCAGTTCGAGACTTTGCTTGAGAGCTGAAAGCTCAGCCTGACAAGTGGATTCTGTGTGCGTAAAACGGCCGCTCCACCATTCGCGGCTCTCTTTCACAATAGGACCACAGGCACGTGGCGATGGGATGGTTCAAGGGAAACCAGGCAAAAGTGCAGTTAGCATGCCTTCCCTGCTCTGACGTAGATATGAGGGTTTCTAACGTCAGTGACGCTTTGCATCTCTTGCAGACAGCACACGTTTTTTCCACCTTGAGCCCAGGCTAAACATTTGCATGTCTCCGGAGTGTAACACGCGCGCGCACCGCCAACACAATAATTAGAACACCGTGCTACGTTTGTTCCCATGAATCAGCCACGGTGAATGTATTAACAGGACAATTATCCACGCATTGAATGTGATCACGAAGACGCCCTCAGTCCAGCCGCTTTCCCTCTTCTGTCTGTTTCGTCCAGAATTCTACGCTAGCAAGCGGCAGAAGCTGACCTTCACCACCTGGACACATCGGGGGCGATGTTGTCGGAAAGTTTAGTTTTTCTTTTATAAATAAATTATTAACCCTGTGGCGCAACTGTTACGCACTCTGTTTTTAGCACCGGTGGGTCGTGCTTCTGTTTAGAGTTTCGTAACTTTCCTGACAAACCGGTGCCTTGCACCGAACGTTCGCACGGTGCTTATAGAATGCATCTTTCATTCTTTTTTTCTTCTTTATTGTCTGTCCTTTGTGAGAGGTGGAGAGATTAAGCTTTTCGTTCGAACTATTTGTCTTGTGCAGAATTACTCATTAGGAATTCATTTTCGTCGGCGCGCAATGTTGCAATTCGGAAAGTGATTCTTTTTTTTTACTACATTGCGCCAGGGGTTTGAAATACAGAAAAGAAAATGTAGAGGCGAAGAGCTCTGTACACATGAAATAATCGAAACGTTTGTATTTTAAAGACTGTAAAATCTATTAAAACAGAAAATATTGGTAAACATTTTTTTGCTGCCACCTATTTGTCACTGCGATAATGTTTTGTGTCACTTACATACATGGTATATTAATACACCGTCTCTAACTGACGACACGTGGATACACGGGCCCGCTTTGTAGCGCACCGGACACCCTGGCACACTTGCTCCTGGAATGCCAGTGCTATGCAAACCACGACGTGCAACTGGAGTGAAACCGATCCCCAAGAAAAAATGACGACCACCTAATGGAAACCTGGGAGGCCAAGCTCGTCCTCGATGATCTAGAAGACCAACGACAACTCGCCGCCAGGGCCAAGAGGGCAGTCGAAGCCAGAGGTTTCCTGACTAGGGAACCCACCCAACTTAGCGTGATACCGGGCCTCGCTCGGAACACTGTTTCTAAATAAACGTTTATCTCTCTCTCACCAATCTATTACCTATGAAGTAATATTCTTAACCCTGCAAAGAAAATCTTTTGAGCCGATGAAACACTTTTTTCTCATTCATTTCTTTAAAAAGTTGTTTGGGTAACATCAATAAGGTGAAAAAAAACACGCTGCTTTCGGGTTAAACAAATGAGCCAATAAAAGAACGCCAAACTCACAATATTTATTGTCAAGCGGCTGCAATATTCCTCATAGGAAATTGTAACTCACGGATGTTGTTATAGTTTTATTGAGTTATGAATTTTATTATTGTGGCACTTTAAAAATCTAAAACTATCTTATGATTATGAGAGATGCCGTAGTTGAGAGCTTCAGAAATTTAGACTACCTGGGGTTCTTTAACGTCTACCAAAATCTGAGCACACCGGCCTACAGCATTTTCGCCTCCATCGAAAATGCAGCAGCCGCAGCCGGGATTTGATCCTGCGATCTGCGGTTCAGTAGTCGACACACAATAACCACTAGAACACCTTAGTGGGGTCGACTTTTATTTTATTGATTAAGCAAAACTATATATACGCCTATAGGCCTGAGAGAGAGCAGACATTTTGGTGCAGCCTACGCAAGCATTTTCGTTATGCATACGTGGCTGCGTAGCTCTTATACATATTCTCACTTTAGCAGGCACTAAAAACGTGAGCAAATCAACGCAAAGTTTTAAGCAGAGGCAGCTTTGCCTTACATGAATCCACGGAGGACGGCCACTTCTATGTCCTGCTCTATTCATTTGTTTTATATTACATCAGCGCTCTTTAAGAGAGTCAGTATCCCTGTGTTTTGCGCTATCCTTCATCGTCACCTGTCTTTCCACAGCCCCGATATTTTTAAAATTTTCATTATTAGGGGTCAGATCATACTTACAGTTGTTCCAGTAAATATCTTCAGCCAGTTACACACCTGTATCATCTGTGTAAGCAGCGGAGCTGGCAAGCAGGCGCCACCACATATTGAAAGCAGACTGATTTCTTTCTTTATAATCATACCATCTTTCTGTACTCTTTCTTTCTTTATCTCTTTCTATATTCCCTCTTTCCTCCAAACCGTCGCATCACTCCTCCTCAGCCTCACTTCCCTTTTGCAGACTATAAATACAAGGCAATACCATCCTTTACCTTCTCTCTTTCCTTCCTCTTTACCTTCAAATTCCTTTCCCACCCTCCTGCTACACTGTGTGTTTCTTTGTTTCTCCCTCGTTCGCTCTTTCTTTCAGTTCCCATCTTGTTCTCTGTTTTTTGTACGTCTTTCTTCTGTATGTTTCTTTGTACTTCTTTCTTCCTTTCTCTCTGTCTGTTCTTATTTCTTTCAGTTTTTGATCTTTCTTCCCTGTCTATCTCTGTCGATACCTATTTATTTCTCTATCTCTTTCTTTTTTCCACTATGTACTGGTTTTCTCGCCCGTGCGACTTGTATCCCACGGCAGACAAATCGGCGCCAAGAGAGAGAGCGCTCCGGGCGCACCTGTGTGGGCAGCGATGCACGACACGAAGAATATAGAATACGAAGAGAGCGCGCGCCTATACAGTCGATGATGATGACTTCTTGTCAATGTGGCGCCGCCAAGCTTTAACAGCCTTGCTCCTAGAATGCGATTGGTTGCTCCATTGCAACATATGCAGCACTTGGTTCGAGAAATCTTTTGATTTTACGTGTGGCAGTACACTATCGGTGGTGGGGAATTGACCAGCAGTGGTTAGTAGGATCATTTCGTTGGCAAATGCGTGGATGCGGAGAAATTTTTCTTTTCGGTTTTGACGCTAGTGACCACTCATGAATCAACCCGAAAAGATTCCCAAAACATGACGTGAGGTTATCGACGACCAAGTAGCTGACTCGCTCAAGGATGGCATCATCCAGCCTTTGAATACCTCCTGGGCACCTCCAATTGTTCTTATTAACAAGAAGGATGGGTCACTTCGCTTCAACGTTGATTATCGTCGTCTCATCAAAATAACTTAAAAAGACGTTTTTGACTGCCTCCAAGGCACCGAGCTGTTTTCTTCTGTCGACGCAGAGAGGCTGTTGACATGTTTTCATAGCACCGAACAACAAGCCTAAAATGGCCTTTAAAACCCGATTACCTTTAGAAATTCCATGTCAAGCCTTCTGGTCTTTGCAACGCTGCTGCAACACTTGAGCTGACGATAGAAAACTATTTACGTGGTCTTAAGAGGAAAACGTGCCCGTGCTAAATAACGACTTGGGTATATTTTTACCTGATTTTCTCACGCATCTCTCCAGTGTAGAGAAAGCACTACACTGCCTAAATGATTCTGGCCTATATAGCTAAACCATGCAGGAGAAATGCCGTTATGGGACAAGTCAGCTCATCATCTTAAGTCACAATAAAGCCAAAGATGATACTCTTCCTGATCCCGCCGAACGTCAAACAGTTCTAGATTTACCTAAAGCTGTGTTCTATCCCTAAAAGAACTTCGGAGCCTTCGTGGCCATCAAGTTCATGTTTTCGCCGCTTCATTCGAAATTTTATGATCTTCGCTGCAACTATGACAAAGCTCACGTGGAGATACTTGGAAAGTTGCACTCAGTCGCGTGCTCGTGACAATACTGTCGAAGAGTTGCGCCGCTATACTAGCCGCACCACCGATCCTGCGTCACTTACACCTTGTTGCTACGACCGAGTAGCACACCGAAGCCAGTGGTGTTAAAGACGGTGCCATACTCGCGCAGCGCAAATCTGGATTCCAAGAGTACATCATTGCTTGCACTAAAGCGGAGAAGAGTTATTGTGACACGAAGAAGGACTGCTTGACCATAATTTGGGTGGTGGTAAATCTGAACCTTAAAATTAATCTGCAGAAAAACGAAAGTAATGTACAACAACCTCGGCAAGGAGCAGCGCTTCGAGATAGGTAATAGTGCACTTGAAGTTGTAAAAGACTATGTCTACTTAGGGCAGGTAATAACCGCAGAGCCGAACCACGAGATTGAAGTAACTAGAAGAATAAGAATGGGGTGGAGCACATTCGGCAAGCACTCTCAAATTATGACAGGTAGATTGCCACTATCCCTCAAGAGGAAGGTATATAACAGCTGTATCTTGCCGGTACTTAGCTACGGAGCAGAAACCTGGAGACTTACAAAGAGGGTTCAGCTTAAATTGAGGACGACGCAGCGAGCAATGGAAAGAAAAATGGTAGGTGTAACATTAGAGACAAGAAGAGAGCAGAGTGGATTAGGGAACAAGCGGGGGTTAAGGATATCATAGCTGAAATCAAGAAGAAGAAATGGACATGGGCAGGGCACGTAGCACGTACACAGGATAACCGCTGGTCATTAAGGGTAACTGACTGGATTCCAAGAGAAGGGAAGCGGGTTAGGGGGCGACAGAAGATAAGGTGGGCAGATGAGATTAAGAAGTTTGCGGGTATAAATTGGCAGCAGCAAGCCCAGGACCGGGTT
The DNA here is from genome assembly GCA_013436015.1 of Rhipicephalus annulatus. Lineage (NCBI taxonomy): Eukaryota > Metazoa > Arthropoda > Arachnida > Ixodida > Ixodidae > Rhipicephalus > Rhipicephalus annulatus. The sequence goes on from WOVY01001906.1 coordinate 1,069,775, forward strand.
AACTGGCGGAACATGGGAGAGGCCTTTGCCCTGCAGTGGACGTAGTCAGGCTGATGATGATGATGATGATGATGATGATGATGATGATTATGAAATCTGAACCTTACCTACATGGCCAGCATTCGCATTCGACGTAGTCACAGGCCATCATGTGTTTTGTTTCGCTATATACAAGTTGAGAACCCTTCTGGCCGATTAGCTAGGCTTCGGGCTTTGAGATTTCGACATGCGCGTTGTTTACAGGTCTGGCCACCCCCAGCCGATGCCTTATCACGCTCACCATTTCCACCTAATGTGCTGCCAGCCTGTCTGCTTCGGACGTAGAGCATTAATTCCCAGAAAGTTATGACATGCCGTCTGACCAACGCATCTAAGCAACGCCTGGATCAGCGCTCTTCTACAAATATTTTCCACCATGACGTATATTTCTTTGGTTTTTCAAACATTGACCTGGCAAGCTTCTCCCTTTGAGATCCACGATCACCTCCCATAGTGCCGAAACTACGCACTACGGCCGATTTTGGTTGCTGGTCGTACCTCGACATCTTCTTGGTAAAATAAGTTCAGCCTTCCACGATTACTTACTGTGTGCTCATGCGCGCGTCTACAAAATATACACCTTACTTTCATCCAGGTTTTATTGGCGAGGCATGTACACATTTGAGCGCCAGTACATTTGGTCTTTTCCACAATGCCAACGATGCAAAACTCCTCGTCAGCATGTCTCCGGTACACTCCAGCTAATAACCTGCATGCTGTTACGATCGGCCCTGGGGAGCCAAGCAGGAAGTGTTTGGGGGAGAACCGGTTCGTGACCCGCGGTGGCGGCCACCCCCACCTCCCCATTCGGGTTCCTCCTCGCCGGGAGAGCTACGGGGTCTGCTGTGCGTTCGTGACCATATTTGGTAACATTTTGGGGTGCCGGGACCATATATGGTGTTGGGTTGTGCCACTCCTTGTGTTGTGAGAGGTGTTTTCCCCTCCCTCGTGGCCGAGGTGCCGGCGACACCGTATTGGCTGACGATGCGGACAAGACGCCCAGTGTCAACAACGTGGCGCTATAAAATGCCGAAGACGTTTTGTATCGCACGCACTCTTCTCTCTTTGGGTCACTTGACCACTTCTCCACATGTAAATAAATCTCTGTTGTTCGTTCGGGCGCTTCTTCTCGCTGAATTGTTGGACGATGGATCCTGCGACGGGGCCAGCTACCGACAACGAGACCGGCAGGACCCGGAGTCCCAACAACTGGATGGCAGCGGCGGGATGCTGATAACCCCGAAAGCGACCACTGGACGGAGTGAGCCCGAAGTTCAACAACGGGACGACAGGAGAAGGATTACACGAGCTCATCGACTTCCAAAGGGAACCGAACGGCACTTCTGAGAGGCACGACGCCGGAGACATGACTGCGAACTGGGTGAGTGCCGGCTTTCTCTGTTAAATTTTACCAGGCATTTACTCTATGTGTTAAGTAAAAGCTGGTAGAGAGGGGCTGTCTTGGTCATTGGGTTAACAGGTGACTTGCGTCAGGCAGAAATTGTGTGATAGCTTGGTTAAGCTCTTTCTGTCAGTGGCGTCAAGGTTAACAGTGACAGGGCAGGATTCCGTGTAAGAGCTTTTGAAGCTTTATTTGTAGACTAAGTTAACGGAAAACTTGAGGCAAGGCAGGTATCTAGAGCTGTCGTTGCTGTCAAGGTTAATTAGTTGCAGGACAGGAATCTTTGTGGAACAGAGACAGCGGTACTGGAAGCAGCCATGAATCTGAAATCCCTGCGAAAGTCCATGTTGTTGCTACTTGCAAGGGAGTTGAATCTGGAGGTGTCGGACTCTCAAAGAAAGCCAGAGCTGATAGAGGCGATTCTCACATTGGGGGCGGAGGATGACGAGCTGTCAGAATGTGTCGAGGAGATTCAGGAGAGGCAAGCGGCAGAGGCCGAACGAAAGGCGGCCGCGGCCGAGGCCGAAGAAAAGGCGGCGGAGGCCGAAAGGAAAGCGGCAGAAGCCGAGGCAGATAAGATGCGAAAGCACGAGCTTGAAATGAAGCGCCTCGAGCTAGAGATTAGCCATAATAGTAGAGCAGGAGGCAGCGAGGCATCCGGTACCGCAGAGCGGGTCAGGTTCAAAATGACGGACCTAATGAGATCGTACAAGCTAGGGGAGGACATTGGGCTGTTTCTCGTCAACTTTGAGAGAACTTGCGAAAGGCAAGGTTTCAGCCAGGATACATGGCCTCAACGCTTGTTGTCCCTACTTCCGGGGGAGGCCTCAGAAGTAATCGCGCGCCTCACGAAAGAGGAGGCTGACGAGTACAGTGAGGTAAAGTCGAGCCTTCTCAAGAAATACAGGTTGTCAGCGGAAGGTTTCAGACAAAAATTTCGCAACGCCGTAAAAGAGAGCAATGATTCATACCCGGAGTTTGCTTACAAGTTAATGGCCAACATGGGGGAGTGGCTGAAAGAGGCAAAGGCGTATGGGAATCATGACAAGGTGCTCGAGTGTATCGGTCTAGAACAATTCTATCAAAGGTTACCAGAAAAGGTGAGGTTCTGGGTGCAGGATAGACCGGACGTGAACACCGTAACAAAAGCCGCAGAGCTCGCTGAAGAATTCGTTACGCGCCGCGCCCTTGGGGCAAGCAGCGAGCCAAAAAGGGAAAAATTCCTACGACCGAATAAGGCGCCGTTTAGAAAACAACCGACAAGTCTCGCACAAAAGGGTGAGGAAAACAATTCATCTAACCATGGGGCGTCGGCAGAGGCAAGCAAAAGGAAATTTGAGGCGAGAAAACCGGCTGCTTGTTTCAACTGCCACGAAACAGGGCACTTCGCGAAAGACTGCCCAAAAGAAAAGGTGGCCTTTTTATCTATAAATGAAGCCGACGAGAACATGAAGTTGTTAGAGCCCTATATGTACGACCTTACCGTGAACGGCAAGCAGTGTCGGGTTCTTAGAGACTCCGCAGCCACTATGGACGTAGTTCATCCGTCTTTTGTTCAGTCCGGACAGTATTCAGGAGACTGTGCCTGGATTAGACAAGCCGTAGAAGCAAACAGTCAGTGCCTTCCCGTAGCTAAAGTTGTCCTTAAAGGCGCATTTGGAACATTGGAAACAGAAGCCGCGGTATCGCCATATCTACCCCCTCAGTATCCTTACTTATTTTCAAATAAGTCAGATCAAATGCTGAAGGAGAAAGGTCTAACGTTGGGAGAAGGCATAGTGCAGGCACTGACTAGATCAAAGGCACGTGCACTGGCTGCGAGAGCAACATTCACTGAGGCAAACAAGCCTCAAATCGACAACGGGCCTGGTTGCGAGTTGGACACCACGGAAACAAATCGACTTGTGCGAGAACAGGCTGCAGAAGCCGTAGTCGCGGAGGCAACCATTCCTAAAGGCGACGTTGAACCTCCTCCCGAATTGGAAGGGGTCAATTACGCCTCGTTGACCGAGCAAATAGAGAATGCCATTGCTCCCAAGCCGATTCCTGGTAGTACAGAGGATAGCACAGAGGGTGACACATTCCAGGTATTAGAAACTACAAAAGAGTTGTGTGTCATGCCAACTTCGGATAATTTCAGTCGGCTGCTGCAGGTGAGCCCCGCTTCATTAATAACCGAACAAAAGGGTGACCCAACGCTTAAGCAATTCCAGGACAGTTCGAAAGAGGGAATCGCCAAACGAAATGTGAGATTCCAAGAGAGGAGCGGCATACTCTATCGAAAATATCTAGATAGGCGAGGAGTAGAGTTTGACCAGGTAGTCGTACCTCAGGCGTATCGTCAGGATTTGCTTAGTTTGGTGCATGGAGAATCATGGTCAGGCCACTTAGGCGTAAAGAAGACGAAAAATCGTCTTTTACAGGAATACTACTGGCCTGGATGCTTTAAAGATGTAGAGAGGTTTGTAAAATCTTGCGATGTGTGTCAGCGAGTGGGTAAGCCGGGAGATAAGGCGAAATTTCCAATGAAGCTGGTACCCGTAATCACTGAGCCCTTTCGTCGGTTGGTAATTGACACAGTAGGTCCTTTGCCCAAGACAACTTCAGGCTACCGTCACATCCTGACCTTAATCTGCCCAGCTACTAAATTTCCAGAGGCGGTCCCGCTAAAAGAGCTAAGTTCCGTCGAATTAGTGAACGCACTTCTGTCCGTGTTTGCCCGGGTAGACTTTCCTGCCGAGATACAATCAGATCAGGGCACCATTTTCACGAGTGCCTTAACGACAACCTTTCTAGAGCGGTGTGGCGTGAAATTATTGCATAGTTCAGTCTACCATCCGCAGTCGAACTCGATAGAAAAGCTTCACTCCGTGATGGAGCGAGTGTTAAGAGCCAACCTGTGCTTAGTTCACCGGACTTCTCGAGGCCTTTCATAGTCCAATGCGACGCTAGTGATAGAGGCATGGGGGCGGTTCTTAGTCAAAGGGATGAGGGGGATCAAGAGCATCCCGTCCTATATGTTAGCCGGAAACTCACCCTTCGCGAGCAGGTTTACAGCGCTAGCGAAAAGGAATGTGCGTGCTTGGTTTGGGCAGTCCAGAAACTGGCTTGTTATATTGGCGGAAGCAAGTTCATTGTGGAAGTGGACCACTGTCCTCTCACCTGGCTACAAACCATGTCCTCTAAGAACGGCCGCCTGCTGCGTTGGAGCCTCGTTTTGCAACAATATACGTTTGAAATACGCTACAAAAAGGGTGTACTCCATGGCAACGCTGATGGCTTAAGTCGATGCCCCTGACGCGAGAGGCTGTCTCGAGAACTCTGGCATTTTTTTTCCTGACCTAAACAAGAGCTGGTGATTGTTTTTTTTTACTCTTTTAGGTGTACTTGTTTTAAAACGTTGAATACACGGCTATCCAGGGTTTCGGGTTCGGTGTGCTTCCAGTGTTGTTGTTTTGTGTCACCTTAAAGTGTGAGTAACATTTTGAATAAATTGTGTATTTCCTTTAATATCAGTTAAAGGAGAAAATTGCCTGGTGGAGTTTGGCGGAATTGTCCGGCGCTCACCGGCTGAGTAGTTGTGTTTTCATGTGCGTATGTGACGTCTGTTGAGCCCACAATGAAGCAGGTGTTGCCCTCTACTTCATCAAAGACGGTCGTCACCAAACCGACTGCCGGCGCTGATCTCTCCGGACAGTGGCTGCAAACCTCAGCCCATCGAGATCTTCACCCCCCCGCGCGAGAGACTGTTACGATCGGCCCTGGGGAGCCAAGCAGGAAGTGTTTGGGGGAGAACCGGTTCGTGACCCGCGGTGGCGGCCACCCCCACCTCCCCATTCGGGTTCCTCCTCGCCGGGAGAGCTACGGGGTCTGCTGTGCGTTCGTGACCATATTTGGTAACATTTTGGGGTGCCGGGACCATATATGGTGTTGGGTTGTGCCACTCCTTGTGTTGTGAGAGGTGTTTTCCCCTCCCTCGTAGCCGAGGTGCCGGCGACACCGTATTGGCTGACGATGCGGACAAGACGCCCAGTGTCAACAACGTGGCGCTATAAAATGCCGAAGACGTTTTGTATCGCACGCACTCTTCTCTCTTTGGGTCACTTGACCACTTCTCCACATGTAAATAAATCTCTGTTGTTCGTTCGGGCGCTTCTTCTCGCTGAATTGTTGGACGATAGATCCTGCGACGGGGCCAGCTACCGACAACGAGACCGGCAGGACCCGGAGTCCCAACAATGCCTAACTAGGCCCTTCGACCACACTGGCATTGATTTGTATGGGCTCCTTTCGCGCACATCACCTCGAAACCACTGGGTCATCGCCATTGAACTCATGAAACAATATGCATAAACAGACACTGCTTGCAACCACAGCCTGCAACATAGCATATTTCTTGCCGGGGAACTTCATTATCCGTCACGGTGCACCATGTGAACTTCTGAGCCAGAAGACATGTGTTCCTTTCCGAGTTCATAAACGCGCTCCTTTTTGGATGTCGCATTATTCATCACACTATTACCGCATGGTATCCCCAAACAAATGGCTTGACAGAAAGATTCAACTACAGTCTTGGTGACATCATCTGTAAACACGTTGCTTAGATCCCGCTGATTGGAACTCAATACTGCCCTTCGTGACGTACGCCTCCGAAACTGTTGTACAGGTGTCTACAGGCTTTTTTGCCCTTCTTGTTCAGATATTGCCGTTAACTTTTGACCGCCCTTGACACCAATTTGCCGAACACCAGGTGGTCAAAATTTCCGGAACCCTCCACTACAGCGTCTATCATAATTATATGGTGGTTTTGGGACGTTAAACCCCACAAATAAATCGACACCATTTTGCCGTACTGACACAATTAATTCAAATTCACGCTCATACCTGAAGCGCCCCAGCACCGAGCAATGATGTCAGCTCGTCCACTCATTCGAAACCATCGACCAATGGAAAACGAAAATTTCGACGTGAAGATGACCACCAGTACTCTTGCTTTCTTCAAGACTCCCATGAATGGCTTTGGGTTTTAGTTACCCCTATCGGCATATCTAAGTTTGTTTCCAAATGTAAGGGACGGTACCATGTTTTCGGCAGACGTCACCTGCGAGCTGTGGACATCGGATAGAGACCAATGCTTTCGTGGGCATGAAACCACCTACACACAGCGTCTGGAGCCATATCACTACAATTATCACGAACTTTATTTACCATGAGTCACTTACATGGCTCCTTTTCTGACAGGGAATTATTGTAATAGAGATGAATGCCGCGCGCGCTGCAGCCCCATCTCCAGTACTGAGTGAGGCACGAACTGTAGCGGCCTATAGCGCGTGTTCGCTGCAACGTTGCCTGCACGGGTCCAGCACTTGCTGATATTGTTCCGACGCAACCACTGCTCTGAACTCAATGTTTGTACTGTACTTTCTGCTCTGGCCTTAAGCATAAATGTAAAGAACACCGCGGCAGTGCAGAGGTTATAGTACTCAGCTGCGAACGTGAAGGGTTGCGAATTCGATCTCGGTCGTGGCAGTTGTATTTCGATGTAGGTGAAATGCTGGAGGCCCGTGTTCTGTGCTACTTGCAGTGCACGCTAAAGAACACCAAATGGTCTAAGTTTTTAGAGCCCTCTGCTACGGCGCCTCTCGTGACATTATCATGGTTTTGAGACGTAAAATACCAGACATTATTACTGTAACTATTAACGCCGTTTGTGCGAAACAGGCAGTCGACATCCAATTAATGAAGTTGCACCAACATATAGCATGTTCATTTTCACAGGAGTCGTAACTGAGTCACCGTCAAAAACTACGTATATGCGCGGATGCTTCCACTGGTTTGCATTACGCGTCTATTTATGACATCATCATATATACTTCAGCACAAGAAACACGGACAGAAAGTAGTTCTTCGCATTTTAACTTCGCATTTTAACTACCTGTGCGTGGTGCCCTGTATAATCTCTCATACAGACAGTTCCTTATCCGAGAGTGCGTTTATACGAATCTTATAGCCTCAGCTCGAAAGCAGGGGTTATAGTTAGGTAAGTGAGTGAGCTTTCTTAACTAAAGTATTTCGCAGTCCTTCCTGTTTGCCATCTGAGAAACCCTTATAGCATTGCTTCTCTTTACACTGTGTGTTGCACATTTACCAAACTTTTTTCTTGTTTCTTGCGTTCCATGCATGCTATAGCGTCACCGCTGAATAGCCGTGTAAGCTTCTACACTTTCATGTTTGCCAAGCAAGATTACGCAGTATTCCATCAGACATGAGTACCTTGCAATGAAAGCCTAGCGAAACAGAAATAAACGGAAATATTAGGAAACTTGGTATAAGTAAAATAGTTGCACGCTTCATCAAACGTGGTTATCCTATTGCTTACGTAGGCATGCTGGGGATGCTGGGGCTTTCTCATTTGCTGCGCTAGGTACCCGCCCACGATGAAACACCATCGAGGTAGTGAAGTCAAAGTGGTGACTCCGCACTCGAGCGGCGTATAGCACATCTCTCGGGAGAATAACATGCTATTTGTGCTTGCGTGTGCATGTGGGCGCGCGCGTGCATGAGTGCGTGTTCTTGCTGTGGCTTCAAGAATGAGAAAACCCGTAGGCGTATTGTGACCACATTCACTGAACTGAGCGACATTTCGTGTTTTCAGACCAAGCTATGTGCGGATGTCCGTGTCAAAGTGCCAAAGGTGTCAGCGAGGAGAGCGAGGCGACGCGCCAACATTTACTTGGCGTGGAATGATGCTTTTCTCTTCGTTGCTCCTCGACAACAGCAACCGCACTTCGATACTTCGAGAGCAGGCACCGTGAAAGAAATGATTTTTTTGTAAGAGTGGAGCATACGCTACCATTTCTAGACGTTAAAAATAGAGAATAAATGGTGCGAACGAGCATAGAAATTTATGATTATGTGTTCTTACATCTGTAATCAAGCTTGAAATTGGCGAATATGCTTGAGGCCCGTGTGTTCAGATTTACGTGCACGTTACAGAACCCCAGGTGGTACAAATTTCCGTAGCACTCCACTATAAGGCGTATCTTATAATCCTATGGTGGTTTTGGGACGTTAAACCTCAGCAATTATTATTTAATTAAACGTGATTCGGACTGAAGGTCGTATTCTTTTTCCTACACCGTGGTATTGCGCTGTTCACGTAATACGTCCCCATGAACGAGCGCACACTTTGAGCAGCAAACTCCCGACATTAGAGACCCACCGCTGATTTAGCCAAAGCCACTGTCTTGAAATGAATCGCATCAAGCGACGTCCCCGTACCTTAGAGACCAAGAAATCGAAAAATCGAAGCCGCGCCCACGCAGTTGTTACGCCGCTGTGGTTTCTCACGAACAAGTGTAGGCAGGGATTCCCATGAACTAAAACTTCGTGAACAGCCGCAGAACTATAATGCGAGATTAGCTGAAAAAAAATGGCGGAGCTTGAACCAAGCCGGGAAAGGCTTGAAACAACGAAACTAAGCGATTCCAAAGACTAATGTTGTAGCTTAGGTTGTTTCTAGGCCTTAGATACGGCATAATGGTTGTGACTAGGTTGCTTCTTGGTCGTTTGCAGGCTTCATCTAGGCGTTTGCTTTGTAGATTCTCAGCGAAGTGAGGTTCGAGTGAAAGCACAGACAGCCCCAGACACGACACGCGCTCATCGTTGTTATCGTCATCACTTGTAGGTCTTTTCACAGCCAGCGTTGCCCGGCTTGGTTCCTAGTTGTGCGTTCTCTAGTTGTGCGTGCTCCAGGCCTTCGGCTCGCCGCCGTCGCTTCGTAGTCATTTGTTGGGCTAAGTGTCGCCGCCTCTATTTTCAGTGGACCAGTGATGGGTACTGAGGTTCTGTGGCGCACGCCAGTTTGTGATGATGATCATTTTCTGAGCGGCCGCACACACAAAGATACGGCTAGCTCAAAAAGCTTTGCTGCTAAAGATTTAACTTATTGTTCGAATAACATTAATACATCTCGGCTCAGCGACACGTATCTACAACAATGGCTAGCTGTCTGTGGAGTAAGCCACTGTTTAAAAACTTTGTTGTATCCGAGAAGGGAAGGTCTGGCTACTTCCCTTTTACAAGGCAAGTTGTGGAAGTACATAATTGCTCCACAAAAGGCGGGTCTGACCTCAATAGCCTAAGTACGCGTCATTGTGACAACAACGAAGAAAACAACAACAACAACAACAACAACAACAACAACAACAACATACCTTTCAAGAATGACGATGCTTACAAACTGCAGACCAGAAATCCAATTTCAAAACCACAATTTGGGGTGGATGTATAGCAGTTACGTTTATTATTGCGTACACTGCAAAGTGTGACTGCACTGCATAACCCACCTGCCACCGTGATTCCTGGCGACAATAAACTTTATTTGACAAATTGAGAGGCCGCTAATTCCGATCCGTCAGCAAGTCCTTCCAAAGTTCACTTTTTTTTTAATAAACACGTGAGCTTGGTATGCATAGATACGAAACAGGCGTATTCATCGACGGCGATTGCCCGCACTCGGCAATTACGATGCTCCACTACTTCTGCAGTGTGGAACTCCATGGTGGCGACTGGTGATTAACGGACCAGCCGATTATTGCTTCACGCCGTTGGCTTTGCTGGAGCGTAATGGCGCCGTCGAATAGACGCGAAGTTAACGCCATTTTTTTTAACTTTGCTCATAGGGAGCGCGTGCTGTCAGCGGAGAGAAGTGACCGCTTGAGAGCACGTCGAAAAAGGAGTGCGGCGTTCTCTGTCTTTTGCTCACGAAACGTTGACGCGGAGGCGAGAAGGAACGTACCTCACCACGTGGTTGCTGGGCGCCATCCTGTTGGCGTGAGGGACCCTCGCATCGCACGGCTTACACTTTCGACGCGTTTGTTTCGATGCGCCCGGCGTTAACGTTCCGTTGCGTCGCTGGTACGCCGGTATTCTGGTATGCCGGAAAGTTCCGGCCGCGTAACTTTGTGGAAGTTTTGCTTTCGCCTCATTGGACTTTGGATTCACGGCCCACTGAGAAAATGTCGAAGCAGTCCAGTATATATAGGCATCAAAGTCACGCCTCAGCTCACCTGCTGAGGTGAAACTTGCACCAGACAAAAAGAAAACAAGAGTGCGTTTCTCCTAAAGTCAAACATCGTGAAAATGATCTCTTTATATTTTATGATGCGCCATTGTTGCATATGCAGAAAATCAACGCCGCCACCATAAAACGTGTAGATGGAGACAAAAGAACGACGAATTTCTTTACGAGCCGATAGATACACGTTACTCGACTGTGACAAGCATACGAATCTACACGTTACCCGCGCCAGCGATGTAATGATATAACTCAACCAAATCTTTTATGTAAACAATCAAGCTTCCCCGAACGCCACCTTTTCCCATCGACATTCCTGTCTGAAGCAGCAAAGGCCGCTGGTGTTGCGGCAAAAACGTGATGGATCACCTGCGTGAGCTTTAGTGCAACTTTATTTTTAAATCACCAAGGCATTAAAAAAGAAGCCTTAGCAAATGCGCGTAAAGAGGTATTTTAGCTGCTCTACGAATTAAACCACCCGTTTGTTGAGCGATACTAATGGTGACAAATTAAAAGGACAGGGCAGAGAGAGCGCACAACAATCATGCCAAACAAATCGCATCGCGACCCTTCGAAGGCGCACGTGTCAGCGCTTGCTAGTCTCTCCAGCAACGGGCACAAGTACACACTTGCCGTCAATGTCATTTCTAAGTCGACTTAAGGTCGGTTGTCAAGTGCAAATGAATAAATATAATGAAAAAGAATGAACACACACAGACGACCCGCATTCCACTCATTTTAATGACGAAGTCTGCGCCGTTGCAATTATCATGCAGTCGTGTGACAGCAGAGTCAAGAGAGCACGAAAAAAAAATGATGCAATCTTGGGTTGCGCACTCAGACGCACAAGTGGCAAGGCGGCAGAAAGTAACAAGGCGTGCATAACTAAAGCACTAATGCACGTGCCGTGAGCACGTTTTTTTTTATTTTTAGAGCCGAGTATATGGTTACAGTGGCGGCACTAGAACTCGAAAAAGTGCAATAAATGGGACGAGGCTGAAAGTCGTTCATTCGGACCTAACAAACTTTGGCCGTTTGTGCCTTTCGCTGTACATTGACGAATTTATTGATTTATATGTGGGGTTTAACGTCCCAAAGCCACCATATGAATACGAGAGACGCCGTAGTGGAGGAATCCGGAAATTTTGGCCACCAGGGGTTCTTAACCGTGCACCCAAAGCGCACGGGCCTACAGCATTTTCGCCACCATTGAAAATGGAGCCGCCGCAGCCGGGATTCAATCCCGCGACAGCGGGTGTACATTGACGGAGCACCCAGACTAGTGAGTATAGTTTTTTTTGTGATTGCATTTTTTTCGGTTAATCTTTTTGTTATTATTTTTACTTGGTAGACAAAACGTTGTCTCTAATTGTTCCTGCAGCATATAAAATAAGGTTTGTTCAAAGGAGTAGCGATAACTGCAGCTTCAGTGTCACATTGCATTTATAATAAGACTTAACTATCGTTTCTCATTTCGTAATTGAATATGGGGCTTTTTTTTATGAAGGTGTTGCCGGTAACGTCACCGTGCAGATGGTGTAGTTAATGTTGGCGTAAACTGTCAGACACTCCCTGAAAATTGTATCCCATACGTTGCAAAACGCATACAGATTTGGTATACGCGAAAACAAGAGACGGGGTCTTTGTGCAGTGAATAATTTCTCAAGCTTCGTGATTAAAGTATTTGACCAGCTGCACAGATGCTTGAACATGACGATTGCGACGCTGGCTAATTGCTCCTCCGTCACCTGCTTTCCCGCTCGCGCAGAGGATGAGACCTACTATATATAACCATTTGATTGATATGTGGGGTTTAACGCCCCAAAACCACCATATGATTATGAGAGACGCCGTAGTGGAGGGCTCCGGAAATTTCGACCACCTGGGGTTCTTTAACGTGCACCGAAATCTGAGCACACGGGCCTACAACAATTCTGCCTCCATCGGAAATGCAGCCGCCGCAGCCGGGATTCGAACCCGCGACCTGTGGGTCAGCAGCCGAGTACCTTAGCCACTAGACCACCGCGGCGGGGCCCACTATATATAACCAAGGCACCTATTTTCGAGAATAAATACTCCCTCAACAATGCATTCTCAGATGTCTTACTTTTTAGGCCGATAAGCTACGGCGCTAATTTACTCATTATATGCATAAACCGATTTTGGCGACAGACAGTTTCCTTTCTGTTAGTAAGGGGAGCATCTATAGAAATACTTGAAAAAAGAAGAAGGGTTCGTGTCGTCTTCACCTGTGTTCTTGCGTGCGGGTTTTCACGCCTACCATAAGAGACAAAAATAAATATTGGGTGTTTAACTACCATAACCCCAATAAAATTATGAAGCAGGCTGTATGGTGGAGCGCTCCGGAAATTTCAGCCATCTGGTGTTTGACCATCTGCAGCTTTTTGACGTGCACCTAAATCTAAACCTAAATCTTTTAGTACACGAATTTCTAGCATATCACCTCCACCAAAATGCAGCCACTATGGTCGGGATTCATTTTCGCGGCCTTCGGGTAAGCAGTCCCAACTGTTTTCCTTGTGAGTTATTACCAATGAGCTCAACTCTCAGTCGTTCTAAACAAGATATACAATTCTGCGAAGAGTACGTAACAAAGTGCTTCAGAAAGAAAGAAAGAAATAGAGAAAAAAAATGGAAGAGAGAAAGAAAAAGAGAAGAAATTAATATATAGTCGAAAGTTGCTTCTAGGCAGTGCAACAACTTCATGGAAGACGCAACCCGTTATCTTTAAAAATGAGTAATATTGAAATTACAACGTTTATGTTTCCTGAATCAAAACGAATGTCCTTTCCCTCACCTTTTTTTTTCACCCCGACTTTTTATTTGAACACTTGTTATTTCGTTTGTATATGCAGAATGTGTAGCTTCAATTCTTTGATGGGGGATCAGAGCACAGTGGCTCATAAGTTTATGAGTCAACTGGCGTATGGGATCCTTGATACCTAAACTTCTCAGTTTTTTATGTATATACTCGGCACGCTGCTCGTACACTTATCAATATATATGCCCCGCCGCGGTGGTCTAGTGGCTAAGGTACTCGGCTGCTGACCCGCATAGCGCGGGTTCGAATCCCGGCTGCGGCGGCTGCATTTCCGATGGAGGCGGAAATGTTGTAGGCCCGTGTGCTCAGATTTGGGTGCACGTTAAAGAACCCCAGGTGGTCGAAATTTCCGGAGCCCTCCACTACGGCGTCTCTCATAATCATGAAGTGGTTTTGGGACGTTAAACCCCACATATCAATCAATCACTTATCAATATGCAGCGAAAACTGTTGTATATATACGAGCCAATCGACAGATCCTTTCTGCGCCTTCATATATTTCATCACACAACTCTCTTTTCTCCTTCATGGCAGAAGCAACGCGCCTCCAACGAGGGTGAGCAATCGGAGTAGCATTAGCCACACCTGGAAACGCAGTGAAGCAAATAAGTAAGCGGCCGCATCGCAGAGGTATGGAGCACGCGGGCGTCTCCCGATCGTCTGCGAGTTCATGAGATCGGGCGGAGAGGGCTAATGACGGCTGAAGACGCTGGCGGCTGACGGATCATCGTGACGTCTTCTCCCTTCTCGGCCACTTATCGCCCAGTCTTCGTCCCCGCGGCCGTTATCTGAGAGGGACTCGTTCTCCCTTCGGCATCGTGATCATGACACTAGAGGAGAAACGACTTCCGACGGGCATCATTCGACGCCAGAATTTTTTTTTCTTCACATTTTCCCTCTTGGGGCTGCCGAATGGGACAGGTGTGCGCCAGTGGAAATGGCGGCTGTTGCTGGCTTCGAGTTTCGTGTCTGAGGCTCCTTCAGCGCGTGAATGTCCGTCCTTTTGCGCCCTAGACAGACGAATAGCCAAGCACAATATATATATATATATATATATATATATATATATATATATATATATATATATATATATATATACATAATATATATATATATATATCTCACCATGTGCCTCACGTCTCGTGAAAGTTCACATAGTCTTTATGGATATCCGCTGCCGCTGCTTTATACACACACACACACACACACACACACACACACACACACACACACACACACACACACACACACACACACACAAAAGAACACTACATTTTGTTTATTTTCTTCTGACTGAAGTGATCAACCATTCATCGGCTAGGAGGAAAACCAGTTGAATTTACCAGTTAATTCTGCAGTATGTATGAAAAGGATCATCAAGTAGAAATGAAACCTTTATGGAGCCACAGAACCGTTATTATCGCAACCATTATGGCATTATGAAACTCGAGAGAACCTATGCAGATACGGGAGTAAGAGTCAGGCAGATCGTCTACGTTGTGCGCGCTGCGTTCATTAGAGCTCTACTTCAGACTGCATAAAGCGCAAGCTGAGGTTTTGACATCGTCGCCCAATGGCGCTCCTCCTACGACTGTGTAAAGTTTGCTGCTGAGGTTCTACAGGCGATATTTTTAACGCTTATATAGTGTTCGCTTAGATGGCAGGAGGATGTGAGACACTAGCGCCCGTCTCGATTCAACTTCACACGCAGAGATCTGTTCGATACAGAGATCTGTTGGAAGTGCGGAGCATTTCGAGGTCCTCGGCTGTCGTCGCTTGGTGTAATGCTGGCAACACCACGTTTAGCATAGCCATATCTATAGCTATGTATAGCGAGGGGGTGGGAAAAGTAAAATGAAGCTAAGAAGGAGCAATGTGTGGGTGAGAGAATGCAGGAAGGAAAAGGAGGAGGAAAAGAATGTGCTATCATCGCATGCTGTTGGTATCCTATGTCACCGCTTGGCATCATGCACTCAAAACAATGTAGAGTGCGTCAAGAAGGCAAGAATTACCAGTGGCTTAATTCGCCTATGCCAGGATATATGTAGTGTGAGCTGCGGATGGATGGTCAGACTGATAGACGGCTGGACTAATGAGTGAGTTCCCGCGAGTAAATCGCCAGCCCTGCAGTGACACGTCACTCCAGGAGCCTCCAGGTTTTTTTTTTTTTTTTGGCTCACCAGCTGTGCGTTCCCCGCGGGCACGCGCACCACAGCTTTCGATTAGCCTCGCGAAACTGCTTCACTTTGGCCAGTGGACAGTTCACGCTACAAAACATGTACCGAAAGAGCTGTGAGAGGGAGGAGGAGAGAAAGGAGGAAGTTGGCGAGTAAAGCATAGCGTATAGTTTTGTGCAGTGCCACTGGCAAAATCATAGTTATGTGTATTGTGTGCTAAAAAGTATGTGACAGGGAAATATATGAGATGGTGATTATGAGTGACAGGGAAATATATGAGAGGGTGAGTAGGAGGGGTGAGCATATATTATAGTCGTGGATAAAGTACGAGAGCAATTGAACGGAAATGTTAAATAGGGGTGAGGAGGAGTGATGACAAATATATGTGAGAATGAAAAGGGCGAAGCGGGAGAGTGCGTCACAAATGAAAGTTTCCTTTCCCGTCAAGGAGACCTGTAGCAGACTACACGGTTGCAACGCCAGGACACCCAAGAACGCGAGCAACGCTAAAGGGACATGGAACCTTCAGCAACGCTCAAAGGCCACCGTCTTGTCTACTTCTACTGGGATCTCGTCCTACCCGCACTAAAGTTCATATAATAAATTCCTTACGAACTAGACCCCCTCAGAGACGCTCTTTGAGTTCTTCGCAGAAGGAAATGCGAATCATGGTCCGCACTTGCTACATATTTCACGTTAAGGGTAACTCTATAACGTTTTTGTTGAACTATGTGACGCTATCTATGTATACTATAGCGGAAAATACGGTTGTGTTATACGACCGAGCAGATGCGGCCTCGGTGGCAAGAACTATAGTAATCGCCGATCCCCCTCTTGAGGCCGTCGTGCAAATAGTGTGGTTTATTCAGATTTAGTAAAATTTGGTGACGTAACCATGGCATTGATAATAAAACCTAATTATACAAAGAACATGCGCAAGTTTCATGCCAAAGCATATACCACTTATGAAGATTCGCTGTTTAAACGAAGTGCCAATTGCTTTCTTCTTCTTTACTTTTTTCTCTGACTACGCCTCGCCTTTGATGCTGAAGAAGAATAGCAATACGCTAGCTGTAAATTGGCGTTGAGTGGTACCTTACGTGGTCTTGAGTTTTGGCAACTAGCTGCCCGTGTCGTGCCAATGCAAAGAGATGCCGCCATGCATGCTGTTCACCGCTTCTTTCCGAAGTGCTCCACCACTGTGGCACTCCGTGAACCAAGGCGGCACGCGTTTGGCCAGTTACAAATTAAGGATGAAAGCGCCCGGCTGCAAGAAAACGGTGCGCAGAGCGGGCGCCCGCCACCTAACGAGCTTCGAGTGACGGATTTGCGCAATTTAATCCGGCCTTTGCCGAGTAATGCTACGCTGACCAATCCTCTCTCTGTCGACGGTGCTTCGCGTGGCCGAATTTCGCGATCGGAGACGCCGCTCTCGCGTGCGCACGTTTCGGGCAGCACTCGCGGATTCTTCGCTGCCAGAGGCTTAAAGGACGAACATAAGTAAGCTGAATTGACTTGGCGCGCGTCTATTTGTGCGGAGTTTCGCCAGAGGTATAAATCCTGGCACCGAAATGGCTAAGCTTGTTTCTCCGAGCGAATGGTAACACGCGGTACAGCGTAGAAGGAAAAGAAAAGCGGCGGGGTTCGGCTGTGTCCTGACAGCGTGGCGAGTTGGCGGAAGAGCATTTTTTAACGCTTCCAGTTCGGTGCGCCCGCTTTGGGGGAGTTTAGGGAAGGCGAGAAAGAGCGGCTAATCTTCATGGGAGATAATTAACTGCTTTAACGTCAATCGCGGCGCTTGGTTTTTGGAGGAGACGACGTTTACGATCGTTCCCGTGAAGTTCCGGCCGGCGCTCAACTGCTAATGGTGTCGTTCGTGGGGGCCGTTAAACATTGGGACGCTTGTAACTGCGCGCCTTCGCGAAAGGGGCTGAAATCAAAATTAAAGAAGAAGAAGAAAACAAAAAACATGAACGCAGGCTTCTCACGAACTATAGAGGGAGTGCGCGAAGCAGAGAGGACGCTCACCATGGCATTAAGAGACGCTGCAACCCGGAGTTCAAAATTTCAGGAGAACAGCTTAGGTTTATTTGTATAAGTGATAGGAGAGCGACAGCGCACATTTGTGGTGGTGACAGAGTAGGCATCGTGGGTAGTTTGCTTCACCTGCCGCTGCTATTTTTTCCTGTACTTGAAAGTTCATCCATGGTAATTTCTTATTCGCAAGACAAAACAGATTTTGACCCCTCCCCCCTCCCTCCATTGCGCGTATATCACAACTTCTCAATCTACCGAGTATATCTGCTGGAGTAATATGTTTGGGTAATGCCACGTGGTTCCGTCCTTTGATATTTTTATTTTTACATCTCTGCATGCCCTTGACACTTTTTTCAACACCTAGTTTTTTTTTCCTCGCTGTCTTATCTCTGAACGTCATTCTGTAATACCACTTTCTTCTTTCTTTTTTATTAATGTCAGTGGCGCCAGTGCATGCTGGCTGTTAGCGTCCCTTTTCTCTCTGTTTTTTTCTGTCTGCTTATACAAAAAAAAAAACAAGAGACATTCCGTTGACTGAAGTAAGTGGTTGCTTCCACGGGATATCAGGGGGGGGGGGGGGGGGGTTCGTGTTCCTTTCTTTCCGTCCCCCAAGAAGAGAACGTCGGCGCGTGGAAACCCCCAAGTCAGCTGTCGGCAAATGCGCGATATATTTCAATTCCAATTGGCCGCCGAGCATCTTCGCGCTGGCACGCGTGCACGAAAGGCTGCAGGCATGAAAGGACCCGGCTGGAGGTAGAAATTGACGAGAAACCTTGTTTCTACGGCACTGCGCCACCGCGCTCTCGCTACGTGCCAGGTGTAGCGATAGGCACGGCCGCCCGAGCACTCCGCAGCCGTGGCCGCGAAAGCGTTGATCTCGGCACACACACCTCGTTCGCTCGTTTCACTTTGCTTTCATTTCTCCGAGGAGGCGCGCTCGGTCGACGAACGGGGAAAATTAAACGGCATGATTTCGAAAGTGGAAACAAGTTCGGGTTTTGGAAGATGTCGGTATGGTTGCAGAGCAGGAACGGAGTATATAGTGCGTCGGGTGAATTTCTTTCGCGGCAAAAAGTGTGCGCGTGTCTGTGCTATACCTTCAGGGTGAGTGCGATACGGCTCGTGTGTTTCGAAGCGATCTCTTCGCTTATAGGCCTCTACTACTGAGGTATCGTGTGAAACATGAAAGCTTCCGAACCTCGAACTCAGAATGTGCACTATAAGCACACCTTGCAGTGGGCCTTATGGGTACCGGTAGGTTTTCTTGTAAAAGTGCGGTGAAAAAAAACAAGAATGCAAACCATTTTACGTCTCAGTTTGAAAAATAATAGGATGATTACTGGGCAGCAAGTGTATACGGACGCGAGATGAACATTTGGGTGTCTATGGAAGTAGTTTTGGGTCCTATCGTACTTACACGCTAGTTTTACAGCTTAAATAAGAAAAAGGCAAATGCATTCCTTGTTCAGGAATGGCCGACAGGTGGAGGTGTGAAACTGAATTTACCTCGTGAGAACGTACAAAGAAGTTATGCCTGCTTCTTGTAACTTTTTGTCCCGTCCGAGTATAGGCACACTGGTTCATGTTCTGTACAAAGAAGAACGCCGCAGGTTATTAGTAAATAAAATTATTCCAATTATAGATCCCAGACAAATCCATCGTAAGTTTCGGGCGTCATTACTGTAGCGAAAAGAACGGCATAAACGCTGGCGATGACCGTTTCTGACACTCGCAGTGGCCGCGTCAAGTTACGTGCAGCTGCCTCGTGTTGATGCAGCGATGATCCACACCTCCTCTAGTATAGACCTATTTCACGTTTGTAAACAGGACTAGCGGCCGTCGGCATACTGAGACACTTGTGTAAAGCGAGGTTGCTACAGGTGTCTCAGTATGTATTCGCCGACAGCAATTTATACCCTGTTTACAGACGTGGAATAGGTGTGAACGCTATGCTGCGATCGTACACGCACGTTTCCAGCGTATAGCTGTCATGCCTAGTATTCCCGTCGATACATCTTTTCTAATAACTTAAAATAAAATCAAAACACCAATGTCGCAGTCGTCAAGCCACTTTTTTTTTGCGTTGCGTCTGCGTTGTGCCAGTGTTGGAGCATCGTTGCGCAATAGAGCTTTTGTACACGCATACATGGCCCCAATTTTCGTTGACCTGCACAAATTTCTGGCCTTGTCCTTCCCATAGATTGCACGAGGTTCACCGCACAAAGCCGAGTTTGCAAGCGGAGTAATAAATGAATTTCATTTATGTGCTTTATTTCAACACTGCTTGCTCATTTAATGTTTACAAATTTGCTTAATTTAGTCCCCGGTCCTCATTTGCGTATGATAAAAGAGAGAAAAAAGCGAAACCATAGAAACGCACATCAGTGTAGTTTGTTTCCAGATTGGGTGCATCTCCGAGATCATTAATGCTTTCTCAGTTAATGAGGAGCCCCATGTTTCCCTTCCTCCTATCCCTCCCTAAGAGATACTTTTATTGATTCCCCGTCTTCTGAAAAAAAAGGGGGGACGCCAGCGAAGAGATTTTGTTTCTCGTTTACCTTCAAGGTACTAATTACGCGTCAATTACGTAATTTAAGCCATACTTGTTCCCAAACTTTGCGTAAACGTTTTGACGAGCATGAATAGGCAATGCGAAGAGTTTCTACTTGATCCTGCGACACCATCTGTCCGCCTAAAAGTAAGACTACCAAATAAAACAGCATCAAGCTAAAAATGGGCATAACTAGTCACAGACTAACACAGTAAGCAAAAACAAGAAAAAGAAATGAAGGTAACGATATGCATTTCACGGGGTCCGAGATATACAGTTTTAAGCAGTCCGAACATATGTTTGAAGTAGAGTTCAGGGCAGTACTTTTGTTAAAAAGATAAATAAAAAAATAGTTTCATATGTCAATTATCGAAACAACGATAGTATGTGAGATGTGAATTGGATTATAGAGAATTTCAAAATGAAACAGTAAAGAAACAGAAACTTTCCCATAAAAAAAGCATTAAATTGGAGAATGTCGTTTTTTCGGAGATGATGGCTACCTAAGGGAGTTGCGTCTCCAACACCAGTACGCGAAAAAAGGGGGAAAAAAAGAGAGATAAAAAAAAGAGCGCATTTGTATAAGGAACGTACTGGGCAGGAAAAAATGAAAACGTTGGTTGAGAAGGGTGCGCAGCGTCGATGTCATCCATAAGAACACTCCAGGAAGCACATCGAGGTTGGAAAAAAAATTACACAGAGCCTACTGAGAGACGGGATGGTTGCGGGAGAGAAGAGGCAGCGAGACGCTGAAACGATATCAGCCGAAGGCAAAGCGCACCAAGCTGCAGAAGACGCCGTCGGGGGAACAGGGCTGCTGCTTTTTCAGGCACGTGCATGTTGCCTCTGCCTTCGGTGCCGACGCAGTGCGCGCGGGATGATTCGCGTGGAACCGTATACCCTCCCAACAGACACGACTTAGCGCATGTTTTCACGAACAGCGGAGGGTCGAAGACGGCGGGGAGTGGACGGCTGTGCGACCGTGGCAATGTGCTTTAGGACCGTGACAGGCGACACAACGAAGCGCGTCGCCAGCGTTCAGGGCTCGGGTGGCCGGCCAGTTATTGATGCAGTTCACCCGACGCGGCTTTATTGCCTTTTACGGTCAGCCATTTCTCTAATGGCCCGTTTTCTTGCATTCCCGGCCTCACAAAATAAGCTTTCCTGTATTTTTTTTCTTCTTCTTTTCGCGGATCGTTACAAGTCTGCAACCCACTGGCCGCGTACTTTCTTTATCATGGGTTTTGGTGCCGCGCCCTTCCCTCCTCTTTCGACGTTCTCTTGCCAGATGACTTCTTGGTTTCACCGTTCAGATGCCTGCTTTCTTGCCCGCAGTCTTAAAACATTGTTGATGTTTGGTAGGAAAGGGCGTCACATGCAGTGATCAAAAGTATATTTACGCCATTTGCAACCTTGGGCAAATGCGTTAAAATGCCGGAACAGCGCACATACTAATAGCGGGCCCCACATTCACCTGTACTTTGGCGGTGGGACACCAATGCGTGTTTTTTGGTAGTAGTACATGTCTGTATGAGTTTTGGTCTTATTTAAGTAGTCTGAATAAGGGCAAACACTGAATAATAACCACCATGCTGTTGACGAACTAATTAACATTATTTTCATGCAGCAGCAATTGCACATTGTGTAATGAAGTGAACACGTAGGTGCAGATGTTACTGTTGGATTATAAAAGATGCTAAAGTGAGCCGAAGTTCAAAGCCCATTGAAACTCAGCAGACGCACTGATATAGAAGAGTTCGTGATGCAAAAATGCTTCGATACGTTCTATGTTAGGCTTACAAACCTGTGAAGTTATATAGCCACAAAAATGATTATGCGTTTCAAACCAAACACTGTCGACCATGACAAATGATCTTCATGGTCAAGTCCTTCCGGCAATGTGAAATGAAAAGCCCTCAACTTTAACCACTGGGTTATCGCCCAACACTTGCCCTGAGAAAGTTTCACAAGTTTTTGCGCCGTACGCCGATTAGAGCAGTGGTGTTCTATGAACGTATTTCAAAAGGCACACGTTCCCTTTTGCAAGAAGTACAATGCTGTGTTGTGCCACACTCAGTGTTTTTACATACCAGCGTCAGCTGTGAAAGAGTTCTGCTGTCGTAAAAATGCTTTTAGAGTGCCAACGGAAATGCTAAAATATGCAATTTTTCTTTTGTTCTCCTTCGCAATGAATAAATTCAAGAGCCGTTAAGATGATCCTGGATCATTTCTTTTTCAGCAAATTTAATACGGTAACTTCAGCGATTTTAAAGGTCCGAATCACGATGTGATTAAGACACACCGTTGTTGTGGACTCCTGATCAATTTTGACCAATCGGGGTTCTGTCATGTGCACAAGCAAGCGGTATAATTCAACCCGAGCCCTTGTTCTTAAAGTTGCAATGACTTACCTCCACCACTTGAATAAGAGTATATAAAGAAGAAAAGTAAGCGACCCCTGGTGGTCGAAATGTCTGGAGCCCTCCACTACGGCGTTTCTCATATTCATGTGGTGGTTTTGGGACGTTACACCTCACATATCAATCGATAAAGAAAAGTAAGTGAGGAAAACCATTTTTTTCTTTGAACTTAGGAACCTCTTTGCTTGCGTTTTTCGCCTAATTGAATCCAGTCATGCGTGGTAAAGCGGATTGACCGCATGCATCACTCTCTCTTTGTCAGATGTAGCGGCTAACATTCTATCGGTCAAACTCATTGTTGCTCTCCCTAAAGTTTTGAAAATTCAGAAATCGAGCACCAGTGGCACCTGCTGCAAGACAAAGTTTTGCAGCTGGCGGCCTTGTTTTAGTTGTTGCTACATGCATAATACATATTCGGCTTGAAGCTTGCGCAATTGAAGGCGTCGTCAGCAATTCCCTTCAATATGTGCGCAATCTTGTCAGTTTCACTCACGTGCTCGTCAACATTGCGACAAAGGCCCAGTACATCCTGTATGTAAGAAACGGCGTATGATTCCGTCGATGTCTGCACGCGGCATTCAAGGTCTTTCCTCGCGACCTGCTGTTGCCCACATGGCGTGATGAACAACTAGACGAGCTTCATTTTGCGAATGTCCCAGCTGGTCAACTCCATCTTCTGCCTCTCATACCAGGCGAGTGCCGTATCCCTGAAGCAAAACACAACGTTGGCCAGCATCAACGTGGGGTCCCGTGCACCTATATTATTCGTTGACTCGCTACAATGCGACCCAATCTTCCACATACACCTTGTCCTTGCTGGTGCCCGAGAAGTTTTCGGGGTCTTGTGGAGGCAAGAAGATCAGATGAAGCAGCAGCTGCTGCTGCTGCTGCGGCTGCTCTTCCACTTGCTGGATGGCTTGTTGAGCCATTGCAGGAAAATGAAGGTGGTGACCACTCCAAAGGTCCGTGTTAATTTGCAGGAAAGGCCTGTGGGCGTACCCAGCACCTCCACAAATAATTGTACAGGTAACGTATATTTACGAATATTTACATGCGATGATAATGACTGGCTCACTGGCGGGCTGCGACCTGATCATGATGAAGACAGCTTAAATATGGCTCATACCCACTCAGGGAGATCGGCCAAGAACTGATTACCTGAGTTAGGCGTTTTCAATATTGAATATTTATGAAGAAAAAATGTACGTGGAACGAAAAGAGTCCTGTAAGCGTTGTTCTCCCGTTCAGACCAGACAGAACAATCATTGTCTTGACTAACACTGAACGTGCTTGAAAATGATTCATACTAATATTATCCAGAGTAAAAAAACATAACTATTTTTTAAATGTTAAGCAATTGCTGCACTAATGGGACACAATTAGGCAGTTCCAGGCAGGGACCTTCCATACAGAGACACTCTACCGCTCTTTGCCCCAATCTGCGTTGTGGCACGAAGTGGGTGGAGATTGGTCCCAGTTCACCAGTGTGTCAGCCATTATCGTCGGATGTAAATATCTTTAATTATGTTTCCGTGTAAGATTATCTTTCACGATAATCGGGAACACTCATCAGAATGCAAGTGGTGAGGTGCGCCGGCAGAAGGCAAGCTTCATTCTGCGTTTCACGTCAAGACATCACTAAAACTTGAAGGATCATGGGAGTTCTAAAGGTAGTGGGAAGATAGCGTACACTGTACTCTGTTTTTTTTTATATCGGGCGTGCGTCACGAAAGCAATTCACGAAGTTCGGTCAGCACAATGTGAAGGTGCGCTTGTTTCGTTGTCAAATTTCGTCATCGTTTGTGCGAGCCGTGAGCTCGATCTGAGCGTCAGGTGTGGCGCAACTGGTCGTAAATGCAAAAATTGTCCAAAGAAAAACAACTAGATAATAAGTGATCTAAAACAACCTATTAACAGACGTATTAAAAAGTTGGTTTATTTTTGTATATACGGCAAAGAAAACCTAAAACATTACTAAGCCTAAACAACAGCAGAAAATAAGGACTCTTGGTGGAAAATATACAGAACAATAGTTTATTGGTGCTGACGCACCTATACAATAAAAAGCCTAGAAAGCCCCCACAGTGTTGCAACTGATGTCTGAAATTTAGTATAAGCAGCATGTTAACTCTCCCGCGCTATTGTACTATCGTGGGTGTATGTATGAAAAAACAGAGAAATCTTTTATCCGTTCGTGTTTTGGATAGTTTCTTTCTCAACAACCTCTTACATGTGGTTCGCCATGTAAAGCTGCTGATTGCGCTGTAGTATAATAAATCTCTCAAATTAGAGGCCCTCATATAACGACGCAAGTTGAGGCAAACCGACATTTTTAAACCTACAATCGCAGTATCTCATATAGGTTCGATGTAAATGCTGCGATTGGGCATTTTGAAAAGTATACTCTGAAATAAAAGCAGTTTTTAACTGCCTTATCGGTTTGGGTACTGGCATTAGTTTTCATGCCAGACACAAAATAGCTTTCGCAATTCATCCCCCCCCCCAATGACATATTTCCGTAGCATCAAGAAGAAACTACAAATAACGACACCAAAATTTGGGTTTTTTCTTTTGTTGATTCGAGATAATTGATAGGCATAGTTTAACGTGCCAAAACCACCTTATTCTTATGAGTGATGCCGCAAAGGGCTCCAGAAATTTCGACCACCTGGGGTTCCTTAACGTGCAACCAAACCTGAGGACGCGGGTATACAACATTTTTGCCTCCATCAAAAATGCAGCCACCGGAGCAGGGATTCGATCCCACGACCTACTGGTCCGAGTATGTTAGCCACTATATCATTTCGGTTGGGCGCTGATTCGAGATAAGCAAACTTGCATAGCAGATAACATTGGAGAAGGTGATGCGTTATGCTTCACTAGAAAGCCTACACGCACGCACGTACGCACTTCTACCCCCCCCCCCCCCACGCGCGCACGGGTGAACGTATGTACGCACACGCTCACACGCGTAGCACCCCTCCTCCACACAAACTCAAACGCACGCACGCCCAATATGTACTTTACACAAAGAAATAGCAACGGGAGCACGTTCGTTATCAGTGGTGTGAACATAGTTTTAACGGTGCCGGCAAAAGATCCACGAGGTAGAAAAAGAAAATTAAAAGAAAATAAAATGAAAGAGAAACTGCAGCTGCAGCGTGCCGTTTCCTGAACTAGAAATGCCGAAACCTTCGAAAGGCCTTGAACGAAAACAGCTGTAGAAGAAATTGAAAGTGCTCATTCTGGGCTCCCTTTGTTTCTCGCTCTTGGCTCCTTTTTCCTCGAAACGCTACAGAAGGACGTTTTAATGCGCGGCTGAGAAGCCGGATGCGAGTCTCTTTGTTATGCCGGAGTGACGCTTCGGTGGAGAAAAAAGGAGCAGCAATCGCACGTTACAGCTCGAAAAGGCTGGAGCGGATCCCGAAAGAACCTCTTTAAAATGGGAAGTGAGGCAACGAAGGCTCGTGCCGTCCAGCACTCGTCCTGATTCGTGGCCGCCGCATCTCTCTGGCTGGCGCCGTGCCAGAGTGTTCGCATCGCCTGTTTGACAAGAAGCGGCCACTTTTAGGTGGTCCTGGCCGCCTCAGCTGTTGCGGATTTCAAAAAGGCGACTGATAGGGGGCTCAACCGGCTCGGTTTTTTTCCTTCTTTCTTTCACACGCGCGCGCGTGCAGACTTCGCTACTGCGTTTTTTGCGCGACCGGACCGGTGCACTGGGCTCCGCGGTTTGTCGTTGTCCTACATGTTCTTTCTTTTGGCTGGCTTTGATTCTCTCTCATCTGTCTCTACGGACGTACGCGCACAAGTTTGCTAGGGCCTGGAGAAAAAACAACAACTGAGTAATGCGTTTAAGGTCCCATCTTTGCTATAGGTCCAGCCTCTCACACTGCCTGAGGAACGAAACCTTGTCGACAACTATGATTCTGACCGAAGGCGCTGCTGTCATTGCGCCTGTTAGTTTTGCACGACGCAACTTCGTTTCCTCTATGACGCACCTTGTTCTTGCTGCGAGCGGGCGCCGCATGAGACAGATTTTATCACCTTTTGCTGCAAGGGCGAATCAGTAAGTTGAAAATACGATGCGTGTGTACGTGCGCTGTATCTTGATCTAAGCAGAAGCATGAAATGCCCTTCATCGCATCTGAGCGTATTAGTGGTGGGTGTTATGCAGGTTGTATGGTGGAAGTCACTTCGGCGAGACAGATTTCAATTCTTCGCTAACAGGGGCTCAATGGCGCTCAAGTGCTGGCCAAGCTTCCTCTTCTATGCGCATGTATTGAGCAGGTCATGCTCTGCAACCTCAATTGCATACTTTCGCAATTACTAAGGTTGTTAGGGTCACTTTGATGGCAGGCAACATTAAGTGATTGCGTGCTGCAGCTATCTTACAAACACCTGTGAGAATTCACCGATGTGAAAGATGTACTCGGTACACCATCTCTTGGGTTGAGTGGAACATTTTTGGAAGTCCTAGTTGTAGAAATGATTACATCACGAGTGCTATGTTCCCTTATGTTCCACCGTAACCGAAATTGACAACTCAGATCATCGGCTACTAGAGCCTGTTAAGCCAAGTCAATTAACATACAGAGCTAATGTAGGAATGAGCAAACCAATCGAAGCATGCTGCCAGGAGACGAAATATCTTTAGTCGACTGGCAGACTGTCCTAGAAGTCAGCTCGACTCTAAAATCAGCTCAACTTCATCAAGAACCGGCTGGTTTACCACTCTGAATAGATGGTGCTTCCAACATTGCACTCCCGCTTCACTCGTGAACTCCCCGTGTGCCTGCAAAATTTGGCTGAATGGTTTACGACTCTACCTTCCAAGTGCAGAATGAGTTGCCTCATTAGTTTGGGGTGGTTCAGCGACTCTTTATTTATCTTTGACATCTAAGCTTCTCATGGTCTTTTCATTTATTTTGACATTAGTGAAGAGTGACTTTAGAAACGCCTTAGAGCAGAGATGAGATTCTATGAGGTTATTGCAACTTTTCCGAAGCGTCAGAGAGAAGAATAACAGAAAACCACGTGTGTTGCATTTTCAGACGTTGTTTGGTGGCCCTTCAAAGAAATTGGTCGCGGGGATTTTAGATTATCTTAGTCGACTCGATGTCGACAAACACAAATCTGAGTAGCCCAGTATTTTTTTTTGACGTTGTGCCTCCTTAGGAATCTAGCCATCGTGAAAATATGGCCCCCGACGTCCAGCAGCAAAACACCGTATCCAGTGAGCCACCATTGTGGGTGCTTCTCACGATGGTACTGCTCCTGCATACTGCTCGCGGAACATTTGAATTTATTTCTTTGCAGTGGAAGACAGGGTAAACAGCAAAGCATATTGCTTTTTGATATGTGGAATTTAACGTCTTAAAAGCACCATATCATTATAAAATACGCTGTAATAGTGGGCTCTGGAAAGCATATTGTTGAGAATAAGCGGATACGTGTGCAGTTTTTTTCCCCGAAGTAGCCAAGTCTACAAACCGAAACTGGGCTTTACAACACATAAACGTGAAGAATGCCTAAGTATTCCTAACTTTTAAAACCAAGATGAAGTAATTGCTGATGGTAACGTGTACTTATAAAATGGTAGTTTCGAATAACAAATGAGTCAAACACTGCACCTCTTTGAGTCAAACTCAGCGAGATCTATAAAACCAGCAGTGCGTCAGCAATCGTGACCTAAAACAACCAACATGTCCACTTTCAGTTTAATTCATTTGTGTACTTGTTGCACTGCCATCACGATTTTGTTCCACAATTACTTTTTCCTGGCCGAATCGGTAATTACTGAATGACGTGATTTTGTAGGGCAAAACTCGAATGTGAACAGTAAGAGGCCTGCTTCCATACATCTGTCTGACTCTTGACATTTCTTTTCAAGGTTTATCTCCTGTCCATTAGTGCAGTTGAAATACAATTGAAGTAAAGGTACTGGGCACTAACCTATTCCTTAAAGAATTATATGTGCCCCAAAACGGCACGGCATAAAACCAGCTAAAACATGAGAACAAGAAACCATGCTGAAACATTTTTTGAAGGCCTTCAATTAGTGTCATGAAAGAGGAAATGCTATGAACAGTCCAAAAGTCTGCGACGCTATAGTCTCGAATGACAGCCGCTATACAAGTATATAGTTATCGACATTACAACGCCGCAACAAAGGACGGCATCAAGGAAAGCACAACTATATGTTGTTAATTTTGTTGGAAAATGTTGCTATATCGTTTATTTGCTCTAATGCCGACTTCTTTTGCGTAGCTAATTCCAGCTCAAGCAAAATGTTCAAATCTATAGAAACCAATTCGAAAATTAACTCCTGAATACCTATGATAGAACTATATAGGTTTCAGATTATTGTGGTTACAAGAAAATTAACACTGGAAAAAAAAGAAGATTTGGAGCACGCCCAGCTATAATGTCTGTAGCAAAAACAAAATTGAAAATTTCTAAGAATCACTCAAAATGTACTCGGCGCTGTTAGAAAAAACAAAAAAAGTGTCTTATTTTGTTTAGGAAGGACTCTATTTTATTGGAGGGTATCAGTAATAAAGTTCTCAATAAAGGGAAAAAAGTGAGAGAGGGCAGGATAAAATAATGTCGAGAGTTTATGTGGCCAGTCCAGTGCTTGTAGCAGTATACGCATTCCTTGGTAGAAGTAATCTAGTTTACAACTTCGATAACTCTTGTTGGGACGCATATGGTATATGAGGCTCAAGATTCGTGGTGATTGATTGATTTGTGGGGTTTAACGTCCCAAAACCACCATATGATTATGAGAGACGCCGTAGTGGAGGGCTCCGGAAATTTTGACCACCTGGGGTTCTTTAACGTGCATCCAAATCTGAGCACACGGGCCTCGACATTTCCGTCAAGATTCGTGGTGAGCAAATATTTTTGAAGGAAGTGAAACTTGGAAAAGTCAGCTTTGTACGTAGCGGAAAAACTCGCATCGCTTTCAATGTATACATAGCCAGACCAAGCACTGAAGACATGTGCACACATATACTACTAGGCGACCTTATTAGTTGTGCGAATGTAACTATGGCAGAATATTTAGGAACATTCTTCTCTGACATTTTCAGCGTCTTGAAATCTATAGACATGCGTGATTTAAGTGTAGCCTGCAAGTGCAAAACAATTAGGATCGTATGCATGCGTATTCTCGTCGACCAAAACATGCGTCTCAAGTTTGCACCTGTTTATCCTTTTCGCTTAACACAAGCACAGATCGGCTGGTGCTGAAACGGGATTCTAAGCGTGCAGCCGGCCCAGAAATCCCAGTTACATAGTTGTTCTTGGGGAAACTCAACAAGTCACGCAATGTTATATTCGAGGTGACACCATTGGGCGGACGTATTTATTTCATTTTTACGCAATTACCCTACCCTCTCTTCCCACTCTACCGGGACAAGCATCGTACGTAGCCCGTCGAGCTCTGTTATTTCGCCAATTAAAACAGAGGGCAGATGTCACTCACACGCAGCTGTGACTGCAGGGGAGTAGGTGGTGCCACATAATCTCGAGTTTCGCCAACTGCCGCAAGCTGTAAGCGAGGCTCAAGCGCGTGAGGACATCTGCACTCATCAGCACCACCGCTTGAATTAAGGCTTTTATCGCACTCCTCGGGTGCCTCTTCGCGCACCGAGCGCTAAGCACCTCCACCAACCACGCGGAGTGAGTCGACGCATACGCCACGTTGCCAGCTCGGAGCCGCGACACGCGAGGCACTTACGGAAAATAGAACACCGAGGCCGGCATAGTGCACCAGGTGAGGGAAGAGGGGGCAGCAGCGCGTGGCTGCAGAAAGTGATAATAATCAGCTCTTTAGAATAAATGGCCGTCTCGCTATTCAAGAGCTCTCGCGCTGCCTTCGCTTTCCCGGTATACGGCTGCTTTCGGCGTCCCCGCTCGCGTTTGTCCTGTTTCGCGGTAACACGTCATCTTGTTGTGCGCGTACCCGCTCGTCGCCTCTTCCCTTCCCTCAGCGAGTAGCTACTCTTGCGTCTAGATTAGGGAACGCGCTGTAATTAAGGCCGACGGAAATGTGTTTAGGGACGGGGAAAAGGGGGCGGGCATCAAGGGCTGGTCTTTGTCAATGTTGTTGCTGATTACTGTTGTCTTGAGTCCCCTTCCCCTTCAGCCCTACCGGCCGTGTGAGTGAGCCGGGAAGAGCCGCGACCGAGAGAGCATAGCTTGGAGCGGCAGTACAGCGGCGCTTGCTTCGTCGGGCTGCGCAGCCTAAGTGCGCTTCTCTTGGATCTGCTGGATTTTTGAGCGCCCTAATGAATCGAGTCCTCCAGATCCCGGTCTTCAGAAAGAGGACGCACACTACGAGGAAGAGCGAGAGAGAAGGCGAGTCGATGCGTCGGCAGCGACCGCCGCTTCCTTTCCGCACCCCCCTTTCCTTCGGAGCGCGCTCATCGGCGCTCCTTTTGATTTAAGCAGCCGCTGATAAACGAAACGCCCGGAGTTTTCCCGTCCACTCCTGCTCTTCCTTTGCCCAGGAAAGAGCAGCGCGCACTGCGCGCATGTTCGAAACTTGGCCGCCACTGCTGGGTGCCCACTATTTGTGCTTCGCCCTTGCTGAGCTGCGGCTTATCACCGAGAACGCACAGTTTACAGTCCTCAGATAAGTGGACGCCCGAACACTCTGCAGCAGTTGGACGTGCCTCATTTTCCTCGAATTTGCTGCTGTGCCTTTGCTGGGGCAACTTGGGCGCATGAAGAACTTGATTTGAATTGCAGTTTCTAGCGCATACAAGCGCCGACGTCCAACATATTATTGCATTCACTGGTGTTACTTGGCTTTGTCTCGTGCATGTTCTAGAAACTGCAATGGAATACCAGCATTCCCAAGCGTATAGGTGTTGACATGTTTTGAGCTTATCTTGCAGACATCTCTCACACGACAGATTCTTTACTCCTTAGGTAACGCATCGTTATTTGTCATTCCCTTCAGAAAACTCGTTGTGATTTTGCTTTTGAGTGAAATATAAATTAGGAAGTAATTAAAACATTGCGTCACTGAAATCGTTAGTACGAGAATTGTGGAGTGAACGATGCATGCTATGGAAGCACCGAGGTCGATTTGATACGATGTTAAAAAATGACGCCTTCGATATTCTGTCAAATGCCCAACTCTGAAGACAGGTGTTTTGTTTCAGCTGACGTCAACTCTGTTAAATAATGTCCCGTTAGCGCAAGGAAGTAGAATGCAGAGAGCCACGTGCCGTGGGTTTAAAGCACTTGCCCTATGTAAATGTCTAAATCAAGCACTACAATATATATATATATATATATATATATATATATATATATATATATATATATATATATATTCTGCTCACGGTTGGTTATTTTTTAATCTACTTTTCATTTTTCTTTATTTACATTCCGTTTGTTCTAATAACTTCCCCTATACATTCCTTGGCAATATTATCAGATATCATTAATATAGTGTCAAAACACGGAAAAGCGAGCCCTTAGGTCTAAACTTGATTCTCATATATATATATATATATATATATATATATATATATATATATATATATATTTTAGGAATGAAGATCGATGGTCCGGTGTAATAGATGATTGAAGAGAAGGACGCACGTACGAAATGTGGATTTATTAACGTTTCGGCTGGTGGACCAGCCTTCGTCAGAATGAATGCAGTATGTTACAGGCACTTAATATATAGGTAGGCGGATGTATACACAGGAACAGTGCACCACTGCCAGATGCTATGCGCAATGAAAGCAAGGTACATGCGCATGGTGGACACAACAACGCACTGTGACTCACAATCACAAAAACAAAGATATCGCGTAAAAAAATAATAATAATCGCGTCACTGGCCAGTGAGATACCACGAGGCACAGAACATATAAGAAATATTGGCAATGCGCCGAGCGTACATAGCACAAGATTGACTCTACAAAATAATAATAATAACGATACATAAAGCACTTTTACGAAGGATTAAACATCCATTCACACACACACGAACGAGATAAGTCTGTCTCCGCATGAGGCCGAGCACGCACTGTATTCTACGCTATTATGCTAGCCAGTTTGCCCGCGTTTTCGTTTAAACCCCTAGAAGCCGTTCCGAACTTATGAATTAGAAATGATTCGCGTATCTCACGCTTATAATGCGACGTGAATCCCGCCTCCAATACAGTTGCCCTAAATGATTCGAAACTATGTCCGGTAGTGGCGACGTGCCTTGAAATCGGCAGATGAGGCATGGAGTGCACATGGGCCTTGTGATTGTTGAAACGGTAGCGAAATGAATTTTCAGTATGACCGATATACTGCAAGTGACAAAAGGAGCACTCAAGCAGATAAACCGCATTATCTGTGTCACAGGTGAAATCGCCACGAATTTTTAAAGTGAAATTGTTTGCGGATATATATATGTTTGCGGATTTAAAGTGAAATTGTTTATATATATATATATATATATATATATATATATATATATATATATATATATATATATATATATATATATATATATATATATATATGCAAGAAAGAGACGACGAAACTTTCACGGAAGCGTCTTTAATTAACGTCTTCAGCTGGTGGACCAGCCTTCATCAGCGTAGTGAAAGTTTCGTCGTCTCTTTCTTGCATTCAATACGACGGGTCCAGCGTAAATGACGTTCGAAGAATCTGATTTATATATATATATATATATATATATATATATATATATATATATATATATATTAGTTCATATCATTCGAATGAGCCAGACTGTCTGCTAAACTATAAGGTATTCGCAGGGGTAAGTCTATCTTCTTAGAACGCTTCCAGAGGCTGTGCTCTGCAAGAAGATTCAACAAGCCCGAGTACCTCAGCAGACACCACAGGTGCGAGTGTTCGGCTGCTTTACCGCGCCTGTCAAAGCGTCGGTGGCGCATGATGAACTCTTCGTTTGAACTGCGTCGGGTCGATGCGCACCTCCAGCAGCAAGGTTTAGCGTAAGCACGCCTGCCCTGCTGGCCCTAGAGTACATTCTCAGTGACCGTTAACAAAGTTTAAGCCCACTGACGTGGCCACTTTTAACAAACGACCACTTTCCTGCGTACCGCGTCGCGGAGCAGCCCGAGCTTGCCAGTGTGGATCGTAGCAATTAGAGACAAGCCGGTCGGCTCATGCTGCCGCTCCCAAGTGTCGTGCGCTGTAACAAATGCCCAAATATTTTAATCAAATAACAGCGAGTGTGCATTCTCGTTTCCCCTATCCCTCACCACCCAACGAGACCCTCAAACTCCTTCACCCTCCTCTCTGAACTCTAGCTTTTTCATTTTTTTGTTTAACTCGATTAATTGCGCCAACATGCCGAGTGGTTTTCATAATTCTTGCTTCGGCTCATGGCGGGTGGGCTCCTTGTGCGTAATCGTCTTAAGAAACCATGAGCTAATCAAATAAGCGTTCGCGAGCTGGTCCGTGCTGGGCGGCCGCTGGCGCTGCTTCCGGGCGAGGGCTGGCCCGCAGCCGGCGTGCGTGCTCCGCTCATGTGTGCTGTCGATAACCTGGTTAACGGGCAAATCTATTTTCGAGCTCGTCTAACACCCTGCGGCGGTGCGCGCCCCGCGTCGTTGCTCTGCGTACAGCTGGTGGAATACGCTTGCGGCCAGGTGACATGGCAGGCACACTTCGCCACACACCCGCCTTTGCTCAGCAGCAGCGTGTCTTTTGTTTGCGAACGATCGCTGCATGCATGGTCACATCGGAAGTCCGCTATTCTGGAGAGTGAGCTACCGAATTGTTTCCCGTGTGCACTTTTCAGTGGCACCCCGAGGAGCAGAAGCAGCGAGTGACACTGTCTGAACGATGTAAAGAAGAGCATTTCTTTAACTTGCTGAAAGGTGCGTACACCCAGCAAAAATTAGTAACCATGCCAAAAGAGAACAAGCAAAATCTAATGGTAGACACCGTCACTATAATCTTCCACGGAGGTGCCACCTTGAAATTATGCTATTATTTTTCTCGGAGCCCTTCTGCATGCTTCTCGTCTCACCAATAGAAGAGGTGAATCGATGGAGAATCATCTTACCGCTGTTTGACTTATACGGGACTTCACCGTGACAGCAACTTGAAAACCTCGCCTAGGAAATACATGTGACTGATCACGGTAAAATATAGTCAGCAAAGTGAAGAACAAAAGATGGACATGTTGTATACCACAAAAGTATCATATACAGGGTGCTTCAAGCTAACCAGCGCCAAGCCACTTCTAAATGATGGTGGTGCTTTTTTAAGTGCTACTCACCCAGCAGTGTTCATTAGTCACTTCGAGAACTAAAGGTATTTTTCTCGGTAAGAGTAACTGCCGATTTATTTTTTAACCATTCTATTTTTCTGTATTTTGAAGGCATACGAGGTAACCAGACCAAATAATGATTAAAACATGCATATTGACCGTAAAGGCTAAAGGGTACTTGAGCAGGGAACTCCCACGACGGCTTCAAGTGGCCCGTGCCCAGCAAATGAGTGGCTGAAATCCTTCGCGGTTGGCGACTTTCCACTGTTACGAAGTGCGGCAAGAATGAATACAATTTGGTAAATTTCAATACACACAGCTCTAGCATAACAGATTTTGTTCGCATTTGAGAAGTCACAACTTCACACGAAAGGTGGAAGACTGATTGGGATAAAAAATTGGCCCTGTATTTGCATGTTACACTGCAAATGTTGTCAAAAGACGATAGTCTTGCATCTGGAGAGGGTGAAAAAAACGTTTATTTGATGTTCTGCGCAAGAGAAGTGGTGAACGGTATTTCGGAGGCGCTGCCTTAATGTGCCTCTAGCGTGCAGCGGAGGCTAACGAGCGCATCAAGTCACGTCACACGTGAGACATGAGCGCTATCTGGCAGTTATTTTGGAAAACGAAGCGCGCGGCGTGCGCGCCCATCTCGGAGACGATAGGTTGTACAACACAAGGCGACGGGTAGGTGCCACTTCCGCGTCGTCTTAGCAAAGCGATGGAAACACTTCGTGCAAGCGTTGCATCATCATAGCAGCGTGATATGCGCTACGATCATTAGAATTACTTATGTATGCCTTTTCTAGTAAAAAGACACATATACAGAATATTTATGTGTTGTTATGGTGCCTTAGATATAGATATGCGCAATAATTTCTTTTTAATTGACAATCGCACAAGTAATAATGCTAAATCTTCAGCAATATTGGTCGGCGCTGCGAACGGGGTGGCTGTTCGGGGTATCGTTTGGTGCCGTTTAGAGTATCGTTAAGCGCGGACTAACAGACAGACAGACCAGATTTTCGCGTTGAAGGTCCGCAATAAAGACCATCATCCTAATTCATTAAAAGGCCAAACGAACGTTCATTGTTCTGTCGGGATTCTTTTTTTCTTAGATTCTTTTGTGCAGTTTTTGCACTTAATGTTCGCCTACTAATCAAGTTAACAATTATAGTGTTGAGACGCATGGCAAACACAAAAACACCTCAATAATGAGACCGAGCCAGGTGCAAGAATACTTTAGGTAAGCGAACTCCGGTACTATCCGCTGCCCGGCAATGTTCTGTTTCGCAAGAAGCCCGACAGATGGCGCTATAAACTTTGCACTGGCTTTCACCCCACTTTTGGTGTAGAAAAGCCCCGTGACATAGGAAAGTAAGCGTGCTCGTTCATCGTCGCCAAGACACCTTCGCCACACCGTCAACTTCCTCCCTTATCACCTCCTATTTTCGGCACCGCTCTATGCGTGTCGCGTGGTTAATATCATACGATAACTTGGTTTTCTTAGAGTTATAAACCGTCGCTCACGGGCCGGATGTGCCTTGCGGTATTTGCCCGCAGCCCACCATGGTCCTCAGTCCACCGCAAACTAGAACATAATCAGTCCCTCCCCGCCAAGCGCTCGCTTCGTGACGTTCACTCACCTAAAGTATTCTGGCACCATGGACCGAGCACCGGTTTCAGAACGCTGGTATGATGAACAGCGCAAACATAAATAAGCTAACACTCCGCGTATGCTGTCGCTTCTTTAAGATAACTTGAGCTGCAACACCAGGGGCTTGGAGATCTCGGGATGTCGGTAAAGACAGCGTATACGAAGCTAGCAGCCATATCTGATCACTGAACCTCTGAAAGCACCTGAAATGGCTTGCAAAACTGGTTGTGAACCTCACTTTTTACTAGACCTCTGCGGCGCGGAGCATCGGTATGAGCGCTCCTGGCAAGGCGGAAGGAAGCAGGAGTCCGGGACGCTTCAATTCAACCTTTCCTCTACCGTTCTCGGCACCCCGTCCCATGCCCGGGCAGGCACAAAGCCACTCTAACAGATTTCCACCCCATATTATGCACACGGAGTTTTGACGCTCTCTGACATGCTTTCTTTCGATTATACATATCACGCATGGTGCGTGATATGTATGGTGTTCTTGCGCTTGAGCTTCCTATGGGCCACCACAACAACGTCGACGCCTATGGCAAACTTTCACTTGGAGTCTCCCTAAATTTTGTTTAACAATGAAATTCGCCCAGCTTCATTGACTTAGATGCATGTTAAAGCAGTGAATCGTCCTCTATCGCTTTGATTTGTCTCGTGTTAAACTCGGGGCCCGACGCAAGTCTTTCATGTCCAAATTCAACGTCTTTATTTCAAAGCTCTCAATCTTCTGCCTTTATCTAGCACTTGGCCGTGACGTATCTTAAGCATTTGTTTCAAAACAACGTCATCGTTGCTGTCGACGCCGCCAATAGGTGACCAGTAAGAGAGTGAGGGATTGTGGGATACACGGTCTGCTACCGGCTTCCTGTTCCAGAAGAGTAGACGACGGCAAACCGCTTCGCCGCATGCCTCAGATTATCCGGGATTCGCGCGTTTGGTCGCCCGTTTATCTTCGTCCTGATAAACCATGGTCGGTTGTTCAGCCGTTGGCTGCTCCAACTAGAGCGTTCAAAGCAAACGCAGGTATCGATTCTCATGTAATGAAGACGAAAACGGGGTGGGCCGTGACTGTGAAGAGGGCCACAGCGACAGGTAGCCTTTGAGTACGGAACTTCGAAGCCAGAGTGTGCGAAAACCATCTTATCACAGGTACCGTACGTGTGCATTCCACACTAAAAAAAGCTTACGCATGAATTTGCTGCGAATATTATATTGAGAAAGAAATTGTCGTGCAGACGCGCCTAGCAAAGATAATATGGGAACGAGTGGCCGAAATCTACTTGCCATACGAGATTAGCGCAGGCAATTGCACCCATATATATGGGTAAAAACGCGAAAGCTTCACTCAAGAGTAAGTTTACACGAAGCGCTGGACGAGTTCATTTGCGTTAAACTGGGTCAAACTGTGAGCCAGAACGGCACCCAAAGGAAGAAGTGCGTTAAACGAGCGCAGGGTTTCGATTAATCGGCGCCGTCTATGTCTTACTGTATTGTTTTAGTGCCGCCATGCCGTGCAGCTTGATCAAGATTAGCCTTCAAATAAGCATCTGGCTTCGCCTAAGAAATGCATGTTAAAGCGCGCTGAGGGCTAGAAAAAAAAAATATCTCAACGTGCTCAATAAATGTTGCGCTTCATGCCGATCGACTGACGATGTCGGCCGAAACAGCGATCCCGAAATGAACTCTTAGCACACTGCTACAGTCAATTCCATCCCCTGAAATCTTTAAAAGGGTGACTTTTTATCTGCAGTTCCGTATCATACAAGGAAAACTGTTTTATGTATCGACTGATCTGCCAGCCAAACTGACAGCACCCCCGATCTGCATAAGAACATTACAGATAATTTTAGTGTGACAAAAAAGTTTCCGGAACGTTCATGGCTTTCGCTTGTCATCGTCAGAGTCATAGTTGGCAAAAAAAAAAAACTTCTAAAACACTGACATTGCACGGCCAGGTGCTTTTTTTCAACGCAGCAGTACAGAAATGTGCGCGTGCCGCTGCTGACCTATGTGGTACGTCGAACCGGAAGCCGTCGTATCCCACAGTTTCCTGCGATTTCCCATTTTACCGGTCACCTATTTTCGTAGACGCTCCCAGCGGGCAGCTATACTTGTGAAGAGCGCATGACTGTGCCTATCGCCAGACATTCTAAAAAGACCGCTGGGCTTCTCATTGAGATACGCTGGCCTCCTGCCAGCAAATGAATGCCGATTTCCCTTTCGTGCCATATAGTACATGGATCATAGTGTAATATAAAAGGCGAGGAGAGGACACTTATATAGGCCCCTGAAGCTGATTTGGGTTCGCAGCGCACCAAACAGGTGTGGGGAAACTTTGCAGCCTCAGAGATGACAGGCCGCTGAAAAGACTGTCTCGTAAGCCATTTTCTAATGACTATAGCAATATTACACAGCCTCCGAGACCACTCCTAGGTGCGTGCTCGTATCTGAGTTCATACTTTACTTTTTTTAACACGTCGTTTGCATGCATCGATGAGCTTAGTGTAAGCTGCATCACCAGAACAGCAAGCACACGATGCCAATGTGCATCTATGCACACACTTTAATTAAAACATGACAATCATTGTAGGAGCTAGAACTTTCATTTTCAAGTGATATTCTTGGTAAGCACATGCCCACTTTGTTATTGTTTGATACACACAGACACAAAGAGAGGTTCATTGCACTGCGAGACGCGAAAATACAGCTGCCATATCCTGATTATAAATTACACACAAGAAATAAACATATAGGCAACCATATAAGAAGAACCACAGAAGAGTAAAACTGCAATAAACGCACATAACTACACATACAGTGCACAACGCGACACGGCAGTAGTTGCCTTAGCACTTGACTCCGACATGAACCGAAAAAGGAAAAAAAAAATGTTGGCTACGTTTTCTTTCCCACCTTCGAACTAATTTTCTCCTACACACTTTACATCGCTCTTTCACGAAAAACAGTCACAAGCAGTTGCCGCAGCAACAACAAAGCAATTTTATGTGCCATGCAAGCCATCAACGAGGCTGGAGTGCTTACTCAAAAATCACGTCCTAGCTTGCGCTAGCAAGAATTTTTATAGATTCACCACTTCTCTCTAATGCGCTCATTAGAGCTTCAAGCGATTGGCGAACGGCACAAATACTGATATTCAGCATAGCTCCACTTTTCTCGAAATCTCACTCATGCAGTGAAGTCGAATACGTGTAGCGGCCCAAAGAAAACCTAAGAACGCGAGTGGTCACTCAATTTCTTGAGAAAGAATTTTCTCGCAAACGTGCTGCGAAGCATTCCTGACAACGTTTTGTTTTTCGTGTGAAGCTTTCATGGATTGCTTCACAACGAAAGCAGTTCGCCAAGTGAAGAGAAAAAAAAAAGTCTCCCTGCCGAACAGCACAATGCCAGGAACGTTAGGTCAAGGCTTCAACGACAAATGCATTACGCACTTAACATAGTATTTATGGCATTCGTACCTACCAGCAGCCAAGCTGAGAAGCAGCCGAAACAAGCGAAGACCACGACGCACGCCAGGCTCGTTATCGCACATTTTTTTATGGCATCTCCCTGCTGTTGCCCGTACTTCTTCATTGCCATAAATGCTCATGAACACGAAGCGTTACAACGTTGCCGTCGCATTGACGCTATGTGCACTTCTCTCGCATCTGATCGATGCCTGATCCCAGCCCGACGTTATCGCACCGCACAATCGCAGACGAGAAAGGTGTATTCAGGCCGCCATCACATACGCAAAAAACACTTAGACGTATAATACGGTAGAAAAGGTACTGTAGTAAATAACTATAGTACGCGTGTCTTCTTGAAGCAGTGAGTGATGTGTTGCCATCTTACGGCTGGGGTGAAGCTGCGCAGCTCCGCTGCTTTTCGGCCCGAGTGACCACTCTTGTCATTTTTATGTTACTCTATGCATGATTCGCGGGACGTTCAGGCTGGTTGTTGTAGCACCTCTTCTATTTTATCAATGCCAGCCAGATGCACGCACCAGATTGAGCCGTTCACCGTGCATCCTCTCCTCTAGCCCTTGCTCTCGCCTATCGCCTAGTTTTCACGTGTGCTTTGCGGTCAAGGGGAAGAGGGCCCCTCATGCAGTGCCTCCCGTCAGGCATTCGCTCCGTGGATATGCCGTGATTTTTTTTTATTTACGGAATTCTTTTTCTTATTTCGAGCGATAGTGGTTACGCACAACGGCGGCGGCGGTGGACAACTACGGCGCCGTGCGTGACACGAGTTGCGATCTCATAAGAGCTTTCACTGTAAAACGCCAAATAGAGTTGACTGACACATTCATTGCATAACAACGTTACTATGGGGTGAAAGTGAAGAAATTAAATTGTTGGTACTCGTTATTTTCTCCTAGACAACCTAAAACCTGGAAGAAACAATAACGATAATGGGAACAATTCAGTCATGTCGAATTAGTTTATCAGAATAAACCAATTAGGTACTTGTGTTTGATGCACCTATAACTTTGTTTTGGGATGTTTGTGATACAACTTTGTTTGCGATACACCTCGTCTGCGCACCTACAAGATTATCAACACGATAGCAGTAAAGAGCTCGTTTCGCAGGAATTATGGCGTGGGCGTCGTTGAGGGGGAGAGAAAAATCTCCATCTTGTGCGTGACCAAAAATTGAGAAAAATGCACATAAAACTAATTTGGAAACAACGTGGCTGATATCCTTATATAGGAATCGGTTTAACACGAAAGTGAGAGGCGTCTTCACAGAGGTAGTTGAGCGCTGTGCATTGTTTGAGCAACAGCAAGAAGTTGCAAAGTCATCTTATGAACAGTAAGAAGCTCGAAACTTTCAAGCAGAAAGCACGCACGAAATTAGCATACAGGGGACGAGCACGGACAATAACAACTGTCACAATTCTTCCTGCGTTGTGTGTCAGCAGCGCGCTCCTTTCGTAAACACGGGCGTGCCAGCGTGCGAAGTGACATTCACCACCGTATTCTATAACGTCCCTTCACTCAACGCTTCACCTTTACTTGAGAAAGCCGATGAAAGCGCCCTCGCTAGGCCAGGCAAGTCACTGCATGCCAGCAGTAATATGGTGCGATTCTGAAGCATCACAGCGTTATTTTCAGCCGAGCAGCGGCGCAGTGCTCAACTTTGTCAAGTGAAGGGTGAAAGCTGAGTCGAGGAGCGTTTGTGAATACGAGGATCAGCCTCTCCTGAAGTGCGAGTCTGATAAGCGCACGCAAGAGAGAGACCACGCTCCGTGGGGGCGGCGCTTAGTGGAGGCGACGAACTTTACAACGCGTCCAACGCGAGCCCTTCTCGCCATCTCGCCACTAATAACGAAAACGCGCTGAAGTTTCGAAGCTCTGAGGACTGCCAAACACTGTATGGGGCATATAAATGGCTTTTCGTTAGCTTTCTAGGCAATGAACACTCTGTGGCGTAGTGGTTAGCACCACGCGCTAAGAATCGAGAAGTTGCTTGCTCGATTCTGCGCAAAAGATGTTTATTTTCTGATCTTTTCTTTGGAATTTCTTAGTATAAATTTTTCAAAATCACTTCCGTGACTGAAGTACGTCTACGGAGCCGTGCTGTACCCTAACATAAAACACGTTCGTGTTAAAAATCTAGGTTTGAGTGGAGATCGAACTCTGCTAGTTTACAGAGCCACGCGTCCACTAGAACTGACAGCCATCAGCACTTTTAACTTGAACGCTCCGACGCGTGGCCTCGGCTCGCTTGGACGAAAGTCAGTGCCACTAAGCGTTTAAAATTATATGCTTGCTGCAGGTAAGAATGGATGTAGCGCGCATCGGTTTCGCTGTGCCTGAACGACGGGTCGAATGCGCTCACTTCGCATCCCGTTTTCGCCACGTTTCGTTCGTAGCTACGTTATCGCACGCACCCGTGGCGTTCATTGTCTTATACTTATCTCGACAATGAACCATTGCGTGCGACAGCTTACTCACTTTTCATGTTGTATGATGTACGTGTTCGCGTTTCCTAGTTAAAGCTGGAACCTACAGCCTTCAAGGCTTTCTCTTTACCTGTATCGTCGCGTAGGCAGTATCAGGTATGGGCGTCGACAGGAGGGTGCATAGGGGGCACTCGCCCCCCTCAAGCGCCACACCAGCTCTAACCAAGCTACACCAGCGTTCCTCCTTCCCCCACTTGCGATGCCACGCACGTTTGCGTCCCCCAGGACAAAACCTTTCCGATGACCATGGTGTCAGCCATATTAGTAAATACTTATATTATGATTTGCACATTAGCACTCTGTTTCTTGAACTGCCCTGCCCGAGTACCACTAAACAAGGACACATTACCCGCGTTTTTGCTTCTACAGCTCGCATTGATATCACCAGCATTTGTTGGCGTTGGCAACAATCACAATCCGCAACAACTGTTGCAATCACGCAGTAAGAAAAAAAGGGGGGGGGGGGTCATTAAGCTACTTGTATCAAGCAACAGCGAATACGCAGAAAGCAAAGTACGACTTCTCCTTTGCATTAGACGTATGCGCTATAGCTGAAGTACGCCTTTTAAGGTTTAGCTTAACGGAAGGTTTTTCGTTCTCCTGCGGCTAAAGCTAAGGCGAACGAAAAAAAGCGTCGATGTTGTGCACCGGAGCGCGTCCTCAAACAAATCTCTCTTTTCCTCTGCCTTGACAGGCGTCAGCACGCTCGTCCCGTTCCTCTTAATTAGGACTGATTCGCGCTCCTCTTGGGAGACCCCTCGGAAGGATGCCGTTTTAAGGCTTTAGAAAAGGCACCCGGGGAAAAAGAATGAAGTGGATAGGAGGCAACGAAGCGGGAGCGGCTCCCCTGTAGGCACTTTGGAGTCGCATTGGCTTGGTTAGGGATTCATTAGTTTTGCGGTTTTGCACGAGACAGGTGCCTCTGTAATGTGTCCTGGCGTTCGTAGTACCTCGTACATCTTCCGGTTGCGCGAAGGGAAACAATCTGATTCTTCTGGGGTGGCGAGAATAATGGAAGAGATGAGCCCAAGAATATGCTATGTCTGCTTCCGGTTGAATAATCTGACACGCGCTTTTAGCTTCCCGTACAGACTGAAAAGTGCGTAAATATTGTTCCGGTTGTCACTTTCAAGCGAGAGACTGCCAAGAGTACTTTTCTTCAGTTTTTTTCCCTTTTTTCTGTGCCAGCCTGTAGTGATTTTTGTCTCGCGAGAACTAATAACACCTGCGGTAAACAAGAAACGACAGGAATAAATTTCGTTTTGTCGCAGGAGAGCCTTTTTTATGGCCTGAAATTTGATTCCTTTCATGCATCTTCCGGGATGATATACAAGTTTTGAAAAAAAAAGGCTTTCGCAAATGAATTTCGCTGTTCCGTAGAACCGTTCAATGCGAATAAACAGGGCATGTTTACGCACCCATTTCGCGTCCCCTCGCGTTTCTCGAATACATCCTTTTACCTCGCATTCAATCAATTTCCATTTGCGGCATGAGCGAGCACGAGGCAAACTGCTCATCGTCATCCGCTTGCGAGGTGCTGATCTGGAAAACGCGAGCCCAGTCGGCTCACGTATAGGAGCACCCTTTCGGTTTGGCGAGAGGACAGTCCCATAGCGAGAACGAGCAAAGAGAAGGCGTGCGGTCGCCGATGCACGACGTGAGTAGTCTGCCGCTTGCAAAGTGCCCCGAGATGAGGCAGCGTGTGTGCGAGACGAGGCAGCGTGTGTGCGATCGCGGCTAAACGGCTCGCGCGCCCCTTGGCTGCTGTGGGGACACGCGTTCCCAAGTGGCCGTGCTTGCTCTTTCGCTCCAATGCGACAGCCCGCGTGCCACGGAACCCTTGACCCGTCGCTGCCCCTGCTGAGAGTGGTTCTTAAGATAGAGAAAGGAAGAGAAAAGTCAGCCCCGTTATTGTCTGCTTCAGGAGCGACACCGCCACAGGGCTCACAAGGGATGGGGGTGAGGAGGGATAAAAGAGTAGAAGTAAAGAAAAGAGGAAGAAGAAGCAACAACAAACTGAGGGAATAGGAGAGACAGGAAAGATGGAAAAC
The DNA here is from genome assembly GCA_013436015.1 of Rhipicephalus annulatus. Taxonomy (NCBI): domain Eukaryota; kingdom Metazoa; phylum Arthropoda; class Arachnida; order Ixodida; family Ixodidae; genus Rhipicephalus; species Rhipicephalus annulatus. The sequence goes on from WOVY01001906.1 coordinate 1,114,278, forward strand.
GGTCACTGGAGTCCGAGGACGGGGTACACTTGCGAGAGATGTTGTCGGCGTCTGTAGATGGCGTAGAGCAGGTCCAGTAGGTCAGAGCTGCGCTGTCACCGAAGACCGTCGGCGACAGGAGGTGACGTAGGGCCAGCCCAGTCGGTCAGAGCCACGATGACGCCGAAGGTCGCGAGCGCGCGGAGCGCGTGGGCGCACAACCGGTCGGCACGAAATCCAGGGAGCGAATCCTGCCCCTGCTGCGGCGCTCTTCTTGGGCTGGTTGCGAGGCGCGATTAGGGAGAACTGCTCTGCAGGGGATGCCCGCTCTCCTTTCTTTCCCCGAGAGCAGAAGACGTCGGTGCGCACAGCACAATGCTCCCTCGACACCACCTCTTGAAGCCGCCCCGCGGGCATCCCGGGTCGCCTCTCGAGTCGCGGACTTCCCGTCGCGGTCTGGTGGCCGCGATCGATGCCGGCAACGCGGACGCCGGCCGAGGCGCGATTGCACGCCGCCGCCACCGCTGGAGCTTGTTGTCACCGCCAGAAACATTATATTCAAGCCACGTTTGGTGCACAGTCTTTGGACGAGAACAAAAATAAAATGCTCCCGTGATGAACACAACGAATTTGGTTTAATGAGCAGCAGCACTGCCGCTATTGAGATGCTGGGGCTTAGGATTGCGTGGTCATTGATTTCGTTGAGCAAACCTTCATTAGATTGCCCCTATTCTATGCTGCGTTAGAGTAGCCAATTAAAATGGCTAAACAGCTATGTGTATGAAACATCGCCGGCTCGATTATTGGTGCAGCGGCAACGCTCTGATGACAGATATATCAAATAGCCCTGGCGTACTCAGGTATACTATACAAGTAGCCAACATGAACCGATAATCAATGACTGCGTCAAACCTATGCAACAGTGGTACCTACCACTGTTGCTAAATGTTCACAGGATTCCTGTTTGGGTGCTTGCTTTCTTACATTAGTTTTACTTAGGAGGAAGGAGCATATAATGTAACATATCTCTATTTTGGGCCACAACACCATTAGTAATTTCAGGAAGCGAAGTAAATATAACTTATGTTATGCATTACGATATTTCAGGTGTATCGGGTATATGTAACCTAAAACAGGGGTGAGTGAGGAAAGCTGTGTGTGTAATGCCTGGTGATCGTTAATGAGCGAAGCATGGACAAAGAGTCGCTTGAACTGTAGAAATCAGGTTTAGACATCGATATAAAACTGAGCTCAAGAGATAGTTAAGCTCCTAATTCAGAAATATAAAGCACCCAAAGTGAAGTAGTTTTCCCAGCTGGCACATGCAAAGCACCTGTTGATTACTCTTTCATATAAATTAATACTCCGGCGCAAATCAATGGTATACTTCGTACAGTAGGTGAAGGCCGCACGCTGGTGCCTTGTAAACAAGACAATGAGTCCACAAATCTCATATTCTTACAGTAGCGTCTTGCACACCAAATAATGAACCCATAAAGGTGAAATGTTAGCCCTATCAGTTGAACAATTGATTTTTTGAAGACCGCATTAGTAATGTTTTCGCAGATTACGACGTCGCGATTGCTCGGGCTTGATCTAGTTAATATGTTCTTCCTTGCAATTTGAGAAGCTCTAATGCGCACACGCGATCCGACTCTATTCCTAAGCCATATCACTTCGTGAACTTATGCAAATGTAAACTGTAATCCGTTGGAGAACTGTATTAGAGGAGCTCAGCAATGACTATATTAGGAGGACCGACGGTCAATTTATAGGGCACCCGTTTAAGTCCTGCGAAAAGCACTGACTTCGGAGGATAATCGCACCTTGGCAACTCGGAAAACGGCGTGCTACATTTGATAGAAAAAAGTTTAGCGCGTAGCTTTTAGGCGCCCGTGCTTACTTTCAGTTGCGTAGCCATTGGCGTCAGCTTAACCAATAGACACGGCACGAAAAAAAACGAAATAAAAAATTCTAGTGTGTTGATGACAGACGTCATGTCAGGCATGTAATCGTTTTAAGAGCGTGGCATAATAGCGAAATGACAACCAAGGGTCCCACAATGATTGCACAACGAGTGCGTGGTTTAAAGCTTCCAACCCACTGCAAACTGCTCAGTTATAATTCTTTGTCGTCATCAGTCACATGCGGCAACAACAACATGCCCATAATACCTTGCAGATGTGTAGTGGGTACCTCGCTTATCCGCAGAAAGACAAATAATGGCGTAGTGGGTGCTTTGTACTTCACAAAAGTTATGATTCATGGAGTATAGATACCTTGCATGTGCGCCTGCGTATTAGTTACTCCAAGATAGTTTAGAACGCAATAAAAGCCACTCTTCCAGCTTTCGCTGGGAATGTGCTGCGCGTTCAGAGCAGGCCTGGCACGAAACTCTGAGGTACCCGTTAACGCGTTCAGCGACTTCACCATTGGCCTCAACGTCGGTGTAACCAATAGAACGAACGAGGATAAAAGAGAACGAACACAGAGTCTTACGATATCACGAGCCACTGACCTTTATAGCCTCGCTTTCTTCCCCCGTCCCGCAAGCTGGCCTCTCGGTCGGAGCTCGTGCCCATGCAGGGCTATAGCACGATCACTGAGGTTGGCTTCGCTTGTCGTAACGGGGGCAGCCTTTTCACTTGGTGTGTGACGCCTGCAATGCATACAGTAGTATGCGTTTAAATTGAGCAGTGGCAGTATTTGTGATCATATGTAACGATTGTTTCATCGCTATATAACGGCAACATGCCATAAGTTTAAAACACAGCGTTGCCGCGCAACACGAAGCTGCACCATAAATTGGCATTAAGCAGTATTGTAATTATCGGTGATATTTTTTATTGGTATGATAAAAAGGCTGCACACCTAAACAATCTAGAAATGGTGATAGCTGATTGCGATAGCCAATATATGCTGACAGTGGCGTGAATTCGAGGCTGCGCCATGGCAGTAGTGCGGTTTGTGTTGTGCTTTTATGGTGATAGCAATTATATGGAGATGCTCAGCTGGATTTTGTCGCCGGCGTTGGCGTCGACGTTGGTGACCACCGCCATTCACCGTATATATGAAACCGCAAGAGAGAAAACTAATCCAGAAAAAGACTCCGGCGTGCGGAATTCAACGTCCGACCTTTTGCTTGTGAGTGCGTGGCGTTAGCCACTGAGCCACGAAGGAGCATCTCCTTCATTGTTGAAGCGGCAAGCTGTTTATACCTACCGTGCACTTACCGCTGGCGATGGCGATCTAGGGCGAACTATTGTGTTTTCAGCATTACCAGAGAGATGGCGCAATGAGCGTGCGTCACCAGATCGTCACGACGCGATGACGCACGCTAATGCATTCATCTTCCACGTATACTCTACCCCGCCGGGGAATGGGTGAGGGTGTGGTAGACGCTCACACGTGCACACGCTTATCTCGCGGTGGGGAGAATCGTACGCCTTGGGCTTTCACCGCAATGATTCTGTTGCATACTTACCGGGCGCCCAAATTTCACTGCGCTCGCTACACGGTCTCCGTTTGTGAAACGGCCACGCTTTTAAGACACAGCGAAACATCTGAGATTCTTGTTCGTGTTCATCTGCGCCTGTGAGTACGTTTCGTGCGTCATTTGTGCGCGAGTCGTTGAACTCGTTGCAACGAATGCAATGCTGTTTTTTCGCATCAACTTCATCTTTAGCATGTAATGCGCGTGAAATAAAGGCACTAAAGCAAGGTCTGCAATTTTAAGTACCAAGTGTAGCGGGAGTGAAAACAAGTGATTGATTGATCCGGCACCCCAAAAAAGCATATAAAGTGAGGGGTAGAATTATGCCGCCACAGGACCGCCGACTACGTACAAGATTTTGTAGACCTCCTATAAACAGCACCAAGGCGTCCCGCAAGATGGCACAACCCAGCAGTTCTCAACAAAATTGTTGGTAAGAATCGATATTATAATTTACACTAAAGTTCCGAACAGCATAGTCCCTTCTATTGCTACAATTTATCGCCTAGTCACTGCCAGCAACATGTCTCAACACCCTTTTGGTTGTTGCCCGTCTCTTTGAAGAGCTAATAGGATTCCTGTAGTGCGTTTTAGGGATAGATCACGGAGAAGTCGTTTTCTAACTCGAGTGAATTAAGCATAATAATGGTCTTAACGGTAAAAATGTAAAGTTAAACCTGAGAGCCCGGAAATTTATGTCAATATGAAATAGTTTAAGTGCCGCAGTGCCAAAGCGGTTCACGTACCTCATGTGTTAGCTTGCATTCTCCATCGGTGTGGCTGAAAGGACAAGGGAATGCGAGAGCGCGCGTAAGCAAGTCTCTATAAACGCGTTGCATTTGCAAGGAGGCCGCGCTTCACGCTTTGCACATCTACAGAAGGTCTGCTCATGCGCACATCACGAAACGCGGCGTTCTTTAGTACGCTATGCTGTAACGAATAGGTACATGCGCAGCACTCGATCTCTGTGTTGGCTCACAGTTATGAATGGCGCAATAAAAAAAAACACACACACGGGCGCTAGTTTTCTTCATCTGTGTTACATGTGTTTTTTTTTTTTTGTGGCGTTCGTAACGATGATTCAACACCAGCTCGTCCAACTGTCAACGCTCACTATCGGCGAGCGCGATGGAAGGCCGTGCTTTCGATGCATCTGAGGCCAGGAAGGTAGCTGTGAATGAACACAAAACGGATGGACGTGCACTGTTCATGATAGACCTATAGGTTTCTCGTTATGGTTAACACCTTTCTCTGGGCCCAGAGAATAAATTCGAGGTTAAGGTGGCACATAAATGCTAAACAACTACAACAGCAACAATGAAACATAGCATTTTCATTACGAATTTAGAGCAGCATTTGCGCTGAGGATAACGAAAGGCTGAAACATTATCTTGCTTTTAATTGATTGATATGTGGAGTTTAACGTCCCAAAATCACCGTAAGATTATGAAAGACGCCGTAGTGGAGGGATCCAGAAATTGCGACCACCTGGGGTTCTTCAACGTGCACTCAAATCTTAGCACACGGGCCTAGAACATTTTCGCCTCCATCGAAAATGCAGCCGCCGCAGCCGGGGTTTGATCCCACGACCTGCGGGTCAGCAGCCGAGTACCTTAGCCACTAGGCCACCGTTGCGTGGCAGTATGTTGCATGAACGTTCACCTCTGACATTGTCCGCCCCTATAAAGTGAGATTGAGCTATAAGGATGTAGTACATCGATGCAATGCTGGTAGCCTTTTTTGGAAGTAGGTACAGGATAAGAGATGCAGCCGGACAGAGTAGAAACCTTGAGCAGGATCACGGCTGTAAATTTTGAATCTCAGATCTGCAGTGTAAGTGAGTACACTCATAGTAAATGTAAGAAAGTTTGGAACATATACATCAAGTTAATTAGAAGGACAGGAATGGGTGCAGCGCACTGCATACCTGAACTACAGTGACCATACGCTTATCGGATACTCCAGTTGCCTTTGTCATAAACAGGGCCGTTACTTTTTTGAATAGGCGTTACCTCCATAGACGTTGGCACATTGTGCTGTTTTGACCCTTGGTTCAAAGTTTTACATAGGTTTATCACATCTCGAAAATTGAGCATACCCAATTTTTCAGACTGAAAACATTTTGATTGTTTAAACTTTTCGGGAATGGCGACCAGAAGGATTGATTGATATGTGGGGTTTAACATCCCAAAACCACCATATGATTATGAGAGACGCCGTAGTGGAGGGCTCCAGAAATTTCGACCACCTGGGGTTCTTTAACGTGCACCCAAATCTAAGCGCACGGGCCTACAACATTTCCGTCTCCACCGGAAATGCAGCCACCGCAGCCGGGACTCGATCCCGCGACTTGCGGGTAGGCAGCTGAGTACCTCACTAGAACAGCACGGCGGGGCTGGCGATCAGAAGGACGAAGAGCAATTGGATGACAAGAAGTCAGTGAAGACTATAAGAGTGCGTACGTACATGCCATAGTCGGGGCTTGGCTTGATGCCGTTGGGTGAGTGGGCCAGAACTGGCTGTAGGCCGGGATGGGGAAATTCGGCCGTCTATCACAAACAGGAAAACATGTATAAGATCTTCTAGGAGATTATTGTGTTCGAATCCAAGCTTACTATAAAATTCATCACGAACTTGTCAAAGTTGTAGCCGTGTCCTCGAACATAATGCTCTTTAAGTTTTAGTTCTCGTACTTTTATATGGACATGTTTTAGCCTAGCACACTGGTTTGTGTTTCGACACTACATTCGATATCGGCGTACAAGTATGATATGTGCGTGCCGAAGTACTTAAAAGCACTTCACGATACAGCATTGTCCTTCTGTCCCTGTTGTGCAGGTAAACAAAATCCATTCATTCATTGTATAAAGCTGGACAGAAGATTACTATAAAAAGAAGAAATGCGCCACAGGCAATGCCACTGTTTGCTGTATCCCATCAAATTTTATGACACGAGCAGTGATGATCTGTAAATGCCTTATTATTATTGCTTCAAGTGCTAAAATGTAAACCCAACACAAGAGAGGATGAAAAGACAAAGCGCCGCCTACAGGCTACATACATAGGTGCCATGAATCCGCCCTTGCACAACATAATTGACATGTGGGGTTTAACGTTCCAAAACCACCATATGATTATGAGAGACGCCGTAGTGAAGGGCTCCAGAAATTTTGACCACCTGGGGTTCTTTAACGTGCGCCCAAATCTGAGCACACGGGCCTACAACGTTTCCGCCTCCATCGGAAACGCAGCCGCCGGGATTCGATCCCTCAACCTGCGGGTCAGCAGCTGAGTACCTAAGCCACTAGAGCACCGCGGCGGGGCCCGCCCCTGCACAACAACGGGCGTTTACGCATCAAAGGCGATATGATAACACACGCGCAATAATATTTTTCACGGCGTTATAAAATGTATCATCTTATAAATCGGTTATATCATGAAAAGATGCAACTTGAGCAAAAGGAATTTCTTTTTTGTAAAAACCATACGACCCTTTTTTGGATCAGCACCTCTTAAATTGCACTACAAAAAAAAAGTTGAAGAGAAAGCGATGCATGACCACTTAAGCCTTTCATGATTATTGCCTATTTGGTGTGAACAACGAGGCGTGAGACTGCACATTTAGTATGATTGGCATAAATATAGTTATCTATATATATAACAAGTGTCTACCTTTTATTATTCATCCTCGTCAAAAATACATGTATTTGTACGCTCAAACACGTCATCTAATTATGCGTTGACATTCGAAAGAGTCGTGCGATTTCCACAACAAAGCAATGACATCAAGCATATTGTTATTATTACTTTTTTTAGATATCAGGCCATCCAAGTAATGCATATCCCCTGTGAGTCCGTCCAAGAGGATTCACACATTAAAAAACTTTCACAACCAGCATTCATAGCCGTCGTGATGAGACTTGAGCGCTGTCGCGAAAGTTTGCCTTTTTAAATTTAATATCACAGTCCGGACCACATGTTGCGGCAATATGGAAAATGCCAGAGGCAAGGAGCGGCCATGTTGCGGTGCATAATGCGTTATATCGGAGAAGGCGCGCACCTGGAAGATATAACACGGTTAAAATAACAACGCTCTATGTGACTGCATACTCCACACTGTTATAATAAACACTGTGTATATGTGAGGCACGGCGCTAACGACCTAAGCTGTTTTGTTCGTGTGCTTTCGCTTGGGATGATGCGTTCTACAGCGTATAGTGAGGCATGCTTCTCTCGGCTGGAAGTGCTTTTTAAAACATGAGATAAACTACTTGCCTTGCCACCCAAAATATTTTTATTTGACTGCCTGATGTAAGGGAGAAAATGCTTGCGAGCAGTCTGCCTATGTATATGTGTTTGTTCATGCTACGCGTGTGTGTGGCGGTAATGCACGTTCCAAAGGTGGCTATGAGCGCGTATGTTAATTTCGCGTTTTGGAGAAGGGCACACTGATGCTCAGAATGAACCAGCTGGCTGCTCAAACTACGTTGTCATCCTCATTTTTTCGCAATTACGGCAGCAATCAAGGTTTTTCGGGGCATGTGAGACAAATTATGAAGCACATAACTTCAGCACTGGCTGGTACAGTTTTCCGCTGGAGGATGGTAGCGAAAAGTTTGGTCACACGTTTTGGCTGCCCTTAATAACCAAACACCTGTGCATGAAAGCAGGGTGATGAAAAACTGATTGTGGTTTTACGTAAGAATAATTGATTTTTAAAGGCACTCAATCATCTCCAGACCAATAAATAATGCTGGCTCCAAGAGCCTAAATAACATATACAACGCTTACGACTGCTACGCTAAGTATTGAAGTGATTGGTTGGTTCTACTCGGCTTAATTATGCGGTATTAAATAATGATTTCACGACAAGGAGAGAGCAGTGATGCAGTGTAATCAATAACATGCTGTTGAGCCACTATTATCTGCACTAACGTATTTGTTTGTTAGCTGAAAAATCCTCACTAAATTATGCGTTCACTGAAGCAACGTGTGGTAAGGGCTTCTCAACTCGAAACTTCACGAGGGATTGAGCTTGAGATAAATATGGCAGGGTTCGCTTTTATCTTACAATATCAATTTTTCTTTTCGTTTGTAGATCACCTCCATGTGGTCTCCGAACCCATTCTCTTCGTCTCGAGGACGTTGTCCTCTTGTTAGACGATTTTTTCTCAGTGGCGTTTTCCAGAAAAAGTAACGTCCTTCAGCTATTGAAGGAAGAATAAAAACATACGTTTTTCGGCTTCACGCACTTCGTGCACAATCCGCCTTAACGACGAACATACACGAAAGGCATCCAAACCTCATAATAGATTCTTAGGCAGGATAAACATGTAGCGCGTCCCACACGCGTTTCGCGGTAAATGTTACTGTAGTGCAAGCTGTCGCACAAGCCCATCAACGTGTAACACTGCGATCACAAAGCGATAGTCGCTAATACTACTCTAAGGAAAAAAAACAAACAAACGAGTAAGCAGAAAACAAACTAAGCATTGCGTAATCCACTTTCGCTGGGCTGGGATGGTGAGTGAATTACTTCTAGCTTGAAGAACCAGCATTGCTGGAAATTCATATTAAAAACACTATTGTAATAGAGTTGCTCTTAATAGGATGCTCAGGACAATGCTCAGGCTAAACACAATATTAACCGATGTACGAAGGAAAGAAAATCGGCGTTACTTCGGCGCAACTTTCGTGAAGACAAAGAGAAGGCCCATTTTGAAGCAATGTTACAGCGTTTTATAAGCTACGCAATGAAATCATTATCTAAGTACACAGAAAGATGACTGTCACACAGTGGGCAACATTATCAAAAGCTTTGACCTAATTCAGGAATATGTAGATCAGTCTGCAGGCCATTATTTATTTTGTATTGAACGTCAATAGTGATTTCTAGTAACGACGTTTCATATGACTTGCCCTTTCTGAAGTCGTGCTGGTTAAGGTAAAATAATTTGTTAGTCTCGAGGTGAATGTACAGATGGAAGGCGATTAAATACTCCAGTATGTTGCAATATATGCATGTGAGTAATATTGCACGGTAATGTTTAGGTGAGATGTTATTTCCGATTAAAAAAAAGGTAAATACTCTGTACATTTTCCAGTCGTCTGGCCATTTCCCACACAACAGAGACTGTCGAAAGATGCAGTATAATCTAATGCTAGATATGAAAAGGGTATTTTTAGCACCTAAGAGTTGATATCATCAATTCAGGCTAATGAGAATGCCTTAATTTGTTTAATTTGACACGCGATATTATCCACCATAATTTCAATGGGGCTGCATCTGGAAGTCGTATTTAGGGACATTTGGCACGCCATAATGATCTTACTGGCTGAATACAGATGGAAAAAAGGAAGGATTAAATGTAGTAAAAGATTCGTAATCTGAACGTAGAAGGTTGTATTCATCAAGTAATAACAGCTGGTTAGACCCGTGGTCAGGGGATATGACGAGCTAGAATTGCTTTGGGTTATTTTACAAAAAATAGGGTAAGTAGTTTTAGAAACTATTTTTTTTTTCTTAGCAATGCATATTGCTGTACAATATTCGCTGAAACACTGCCTGTATTTTCTCAAGTGGAAGTGGTAGCACCTCACTTTGCGTTATAGAACAGGCATTTTTTCTCGTTCGTTTGCTTACGAAGTTATTTGATAAACCAGAGATTAGATTTCTCGTCGGAAATTGTTAAAAATTGGATGCATTAAATAATCAACAAGGATATTTTTTTCTCTAAAAAGCATCCAGTTTTTATTTAACAACCGGTTTGTAGAATGACCGAAAAAAAATTCCTTGAAAATTTCTTCCAGCTGTGTGTTTCATTTTCCAAAGGAAGCTTTGATGTAGTCCGGATTGTTTCTTCAGATATTCCTGTGAATGGTAAGGGTAAGTTCGACGTCCCTTTAAAACAATTATGATCACTAAAGTTTTTTAGGCAACAAACAGTCTTTATTGAGTCTGGAGCGTTCGTCAGCAACTGATATAACCTATTTAAACTACGGTTACGCTGGTTGTTCAATGTCTTGTAAAATATTAAAGTCCCATGCTATGTTATTGAATTCTGTTGAAAGGCAACATAGTGATGGTAAATTCGTTCGTACAATTTGTGGAAAGTTAAAATGACGAAAGAGGTCATTTAAATTGGTAGGGTAAAGATCTTTGGTATTTTCTACACTATGACGCTAGAACTGTATGCGGCTGATGATAGCAATTCCTAATTAATATTTTGGAGTATTTAGTCACACAGACTATGAAAATAATTGCAGTGAGGAAGGTCAAGATTCAGCGCGCAAGAAGTCAGCGTATTTTTCACACCGAGAATAACACCACCACCTCTCTTGTCAGCGCGATATTTGCGGTATATGTTGCAGTATTCACTGCCAGCACGAACTTCGCTTTTTTTTCATTGCGGAGTAAAGCCAAGTTCCTATGAGCATGAGTATATCGGGATCATTGTCTCCTAAAAAAGAGCAGATCGCATCGCGTTTGGGTATCATGCTTCTAATGTTAGTAAATGATATATGAAAGAAGGAGTATCTAAATGTCCTGCGGGTGACTGGTGGTGTTTCATGCTGATGATTTGTGGCCTGCTATCTTTCTAATAAAATTATTTTTCTGACACTAAGGATTGTGAAAGTTTTCTATTCATGTGTAGCCTGACAAATAAGTTCTATTTGCGTTTTAGTGAATCAAATGAGCGCTTTCCTTGCCTGTCGCGTAGCTATAGAAAATATCTCGTTTGATAGAAATTGTTGACCTTTTTTAGATTTAAAGTACAGGCACAGGCAAGATTTTGCTGCTTATCTTTACAGAAAGTTAGCTTGAGTATTACGGGTCTCTTTTTGGTGTCTGAATTTCCCAAGCCTCTGCGCACGTTGGAATCGTGCGCTAAACAAAGAAATGTTCAATATTTCAGAACAGAAGTAAATAATTCTTTTTTTAAGATAAAACCAAATCTCGCAAATAAGATCGTCTATTCCCGCTCTTGCCACCCCCTACAAAAACAAAACAAAACAAATAAAGCAGGTTAGAACATTTCACTCTATTTTCAGTATCGTTACCCTTGGTGTTAATTTTAGTCAAATGACTCAAAAATCAGTGCAAGGCATTGTGAGCCGTACCGATATCACTTGCCAAACGTGACATTAAGGCTGATTCAAGCTTGACAATACGTGAAGTCAAAGAGCGACTTTGTTCGTAGAAGCTCTCAGTTTTTCAATGGTCTTGCTTAACTGCACCGAGAAGGCTGCAGACCCTTCTCTAATTTCTGCACTGCTGACATAACTGCAATCAAACAGTAATTGCTACTTCTTACACAGACAGTATTTTTGTAATCACTAACCCACAAATCGATCTCTTGAAACACATGGATCTCTGATGTGGTGCCGTGCCTGAGGTGGTGTGCTGGTTTCAGCCTAGGCCTTGCTCATGGGCTCTGGCTTAGATTCAATATCACCCGAAAACATAAGCAGCATATCAAAGATGAGCAGATGAATGCGAGATATTTGTGACAAAAATTGTTTCAAGGCTTCAGACAAATCGGTTATGCACGACACTGCGATCAAACAGTATTTGCTACTTCTTACACAGACAGTGTCTTTGTGATCACTAACCCGCAAATCGATTGATTGAAACACATGTATCTCTGATGTGGTGGCGTGCCCAAGGTGGTCTGCTGGCGTTTAGCTTAACTATGCTGAGCTGGTTTCATCTGACATAGTCGTTGATGCCCCGAGCGGCCAGATGCGCGTCCAGATTTGCTTGTCCAGCGTCGGCACGAGTGATGCAGAAGCAGCCCAAGCCAGTGAAGTGTCATCGGAGACCTTTGCGCACGCGCCAGCAAGATGGGAACGAACAGACCAGATAATAGTGGCCTGCCAACTGATCGGTTGAAACGCGTGCATCTCTGGTTAGGTACCGTGCCAGAGGTGCATGTGTAGTAAACATTTGCCTACTACTTAAATAAACCAGCATGTAACCAGCGCACTGGCAAACCCGAACAAATCCTGCTGATTGAATGGGAACGCTATCTTTTTTATCACATGGACAATAAAGATTGTGAACATAGTAAGTAAACGCTTGCTTCTAAAGTGAGCAAGGGCTCGCTTCGGTAACACCCTACTAGTGGCGACATTAGGGGCACACGAAGAGACCAGCCATGTCTGCTTTTCCAGCCTATGCACTTTCCACCAACATTTACGACCGTTTTACGATCATCACTGCACAGAGCCGTGCTGATTACAGGAAGAGCCGTACGGTTCAACACATCCACCGCTATAGCGTACGCAATCCTAATCAGCTGCCTGGCACGCGAAAGCGGAGCGTATGCTTTGACGGTATAGTAAAGCGTGAGCTATCGGACTCTACAGGGAAGAACACAGTAATGACGCAGGTCGATAGAGAAGAAGTAGGCAGGCCCGTGCAGGCAGTTGAGGGCATCGCCAATTCGTGGCAGTGGGTAGACCTGCTTGCGGGTGACCTTGTTTAAGTGACGTTAGTCAACGCAGAAGCGACAGGTGCCATCTTTGTTTTTTACTGGAATGACTGGTGAGGTTATGGATTTCAAGATGGTACAATGACGTCTTTTGTGAGGATTTCATCAACTTTACGCTAGATGACTTGTTGCTCTGCATGTGGCAAGTGTAAAGGACGTCGTCGGATTGGGCTGGCGTCTCTAGTGTTGATCCTGTGAGTAACAACTGACGCCTTCCCTAAAGCGCTGTCGTCAAAGTCGAAGATGTCCCTTAAAAAGTCCAAGACACGCCGGAGAATGGCTGCTTGTGCTGGAAGGAGGTCTGGCGCGATCATCTTGTGAAAGTCGGCATCGGTGGGGCTCTGTGCAGAGGACGCAGCAGTGGGCAAAGGAGCGTCTCCAATGAATGCAGAAACAGAATGTTCACTGATGGAAGAGACATTGGCTAGAGTCATACCATGTGAAACAACTTGAGCACACCAGCTGAAGTTCAGTATCAGTAGCGACGCCACATTATTCGTAATCGTCAACAGAGTATGAAGAAGGACAACATTTCTGTTCAATAACACGTCCAAAGTCATTGTCAGTACATAATCGCCGTCGGGTACAGGAGGAAAAAAAACAGACCTCATGGTTACGTAGGTAACGGCTTGGGGCGCTAGGTGAACGTACTTGACAGAACACAAACGTGTATGTGTCACAGAAATAAGGTAGGTCAAGCCGAAGTAAGCCTGTCCCACAGTCAATTAGGCAGAGTGCGTGGCAAGAAAGTTCATGCCCAGGATGAGTTCATTAGAGCATTTCTCGAGCATGGCAAAAAGCACAGTTGTGGAGCGGTCAGCAACACTAACACGCGCGGAGCACACCCCAAGCACAGGGAAAGTTCCACCATCGGCGACTTGGATGAGCGGCAATGTGAGTGGTGTGAACACCTTTTTAAGGCGGTGGTGAAGCTCCGAGTTCCATCACCAAATTGTAAGCCCCTGTGTCTACGAAGGCAACAAGAAGTGCATCGTCTACTTTAACGTCTATGAGGTTGCGTCGTGTCGGCATGGTCAGAGGATTTGGCTGGCGAATCGTCGATGCAGCAATATGACAGTGACCTGAAGCTCCAACATTGAGCACTTTACAGGATACAAAAACAAGCATGGCGTACGGTAGGTCCTATAGTACAAACCACTAAGGTCGAAGCATTTGCGTCCCCTGAACGCTCCCAGCCAGAGCTGACTCAGCTAAGGTGTCTAAGAACAACAATATACACACTAATAACAGTGGCGGATTCTCCTCATCTTCGTCAAATCTTCTTACCGAATGATGCGTCAAGCATCTGACTTTTAACAGACGGTCAACTCTCGACTGATGGCTTGATTACGTTATCAGTTAACTTACAGTACATTCAATTTACTTTAAAGGAATACTGACGTATTGCTAGGAAGGCGAGATTAGTTGCAAGACATATTGTTTGGACACGCACGCAGATAATTTCAAAATAGCAACGATTGCTTCAGCCTACAACAAATTCAAAATCGATTTCCAAGTGAATGCCATGCTACTGAGCGCTAAATGAAGCTTAAAACTGTGGCAGCTTGAGCTAGTTGGTATGGCATGGCGATAGTAATAGCGTGAGAACAAAACGACGCCACAGAGACAAGGTCCTTCTTGTCTCTGTGTCGTCGTTTTGTTCTCGCGCTATAACTATCGTCATGCTAAGTGAAGCCCCTCGCGACATAGATATCAACTTTTCCCGCCTCGAATGGTTATGAACCGTGGCGGAATGAAGAATACGAAGCCGTAACGTCGCGTGAAGTCGACCAATGAGTCGACCAATACAAGCGCTCAATTATCACGTGATTAGAACCTATTTCTTTGGCCCCGCCGTGGTGGTCTAGTGGCTAAGGTACTCGGCTGCTGACCCGCAGGTTGCGAAATCGAATCCCGGCTGTGGCGGCTGCATTTCCGATGGAAGCGGAAATGCTGTAGGCAATGTGTGCTCAGATTTCGGTGCACGTTAAAGAACCCCACGTGGTCAAAGTTTGCGGAGCCCTCCACTACAGCGTCTTTCATAATAATATGGTGGTTTTGGGACGTTAAACCCCACATATTCATCAATCAACCTATTTCTCCCTTATATTTTTGACGATTAAGCTTCGAAATTTTCCCGTGACATTCCATACAAGTTTTTTTCCTTCCTCAATGAAAACGACCAAATATCACTAACGTCACGATTTTGTGTCGGCTGCCATGTCCGTGCTTTCTGCTGCAGCTGTGAACGCATCGAATACATCAACGCCTACTTTATGTTATAAATGGCAGCCGAATGCGCTCGATGCAGCCGTTCACCATCCTCTACCCTAGCCCTTTCCTGCTCTCGCTCATCGCCTAGCCTTCGCCTGTGCTTTGCTGTCATTGGGAAGGGTGCCCACTAATGCGGAGTCTCATGACGAAAATCATACGAAGTAATTTTTTGTTCAGTTTGCACACATCCGTGGGGCGGCATCTTGCATTCCTCGTGTTCACAATGTTGGCGGTAACACTGGCTCTGTAAAATATACCGTGTTTTGAGATATCGTGTCGCTGTTCGTGGCGCTATGCGGGCAACCTTTGGGGAAGCCTCACTGCAACGCTTCTCTACATGCGCTGCGCCGTAATGCAGTTGTGGCTTTGCTTGGATCCACAAATTGAAAGGCACGAAACAACAAATCTGACAGACGTACGATAGTGTAGTGGGAAACACGTCTATCGCATCTCCGGGGGAAAGCGCTCGGAACCATGTGGGATGCAAGCAGCGCGTCCCCTCATGCAGCGTCGCAGCACGACCATTCTCTGAATTAAGTTTCATTGACGGCTCCCGTTGATAAGCGCGCGTTTGCACTGGCATTGAAATAAAGAAAGAAAGGAGGTGTTGCATACATGCACTCGTTGCCATGCGCAGCGCACATGACGCACACGTCACTCTTTTGTGCGACCACGCGACTAGCATTTCTCGCAAAAAAATAAACAAAAAAGAATCCTGGCCACATCTTTCCCGGTGCTCTCTGAAACCGAATAATGAGTGACCGTTTTGAAAACATGTCCAAATAACTAACTGCTCCGTCTCCGTGTAAAGGAGTTTTCCAGCCAGGATAAGTTGTTAATTATCTACCCAACGCAGCAGATAAAAAAGATACAAACTTTGCGTGTCTGTGCTTAACAAACTAACTGATTATCTTTTCAAAATTAGATTGACATTAATTCTGCCATGCTAGATTAGTCGTTAGAAGAGGAATGGAAGGTCAAAGTAGTATGTTAGCGTTTAGCATTAAAATTCCAGCACCTAATGTTCATATGATGTTACAATTTTGAAAGCATCTTCGCGTATTTCAGACACAAAGTACCTCTACACATAACTAAGAGGCTTAACATTGCTGGTGTTTTACGCGCCAAAACAACAATAAGATTATCAGGCACACCGCTTGATAGGGCTCCGGAAATCTCGACCACCTGGTGTTTAAAACTTAAATCCTGAGTGCTTGGGTCTTTGGCATTTTGCTTCTATGAAATGCAACCGCCGCAGCTCAAATCGAATCCCCGTGTTTCGGCCCGGCAGCGAAGCACAGTACCCACTATACCTTTGGGGCGGCTTGTGTGTCCCTTAAAAACAATGTAAATAATCTTGAGTGACAGACAGTTACGTAGGTTCTAGCATATACCATCAAAATTTATGACGTCATGGCAAACAAGTGTGGCGACTACAAAGCGGCGTCGCGACCTGAATTTTCTGGGCGCTGCTTTGGGTATCAAGTAACTGTAATTTACTAGCACGAGGAGGAGGGAGAATAAACGTTTATTGTCTGAACCATCGAGTAGGTGTTCCTTTTTTGCCCGAGGTGTGTGGCTCTCTCAGTCTGAAGAGCAGCTAGCTAATGCAGCAGCCCGGGCATGGTATACACCCGGCTACTCTGATTGTCACAAACTAATAATGAATAATATAACATGGGTGGGGTTTAACGCCCCATGATTATGAAAGACGCCGTAGCGGAGAGTGCCGAAAATTTCGAACTCCAAAGGGTTCTTTAACGTGCATCCAAATCTCAGCACTCTGGCCTACAACCTTTTCGCCTCCATCGAAAATGCAGCGATCGCAGCCGGGATTCGATCCCGCAAACTTCTGGTTAGCATTCGAGCGACATAACGAGTACACCACCGCGGCGGTGCATGATCTTCGAAGCTCTGTGCCATCAACACTACTGCCCACGTTTCTTTAGCGGCTTGTAGCGGCCATCAAGCTTCATCTTGGTTGTTTGTCTTGTGCATTACGACCACATGTGTTGGGCGGTGAGTAGGTAGGTAGGTACTAAACGAGAAAAACTGTTTTCCTCTTCAGCGCCCCAATAAGTCAGGCTAGCTCGGTATGCAGAGTGCTTCCGAATGATGAGAACTTGCTCTATTTTTTTGAGCCAAACATATAAAAATGCTGTAGCCGAGAATTGCCCCAAAGTCACGCAAGGAAGCAGCTCACAAAACATAACAGTTACCAAGAAAACAAAACTCTGCCTAAGCACGAATGATGCACGGGTTGATCCCGATACCACGAGCAGAGTGGGACATTGGTTGCTGAAAATTTCTTACGTAATTGGACTTTTAAAAAGAAGTACGAATACATATATATTTCATAGTTTACATGTATAGCCATTCATTACTTTTGAAAGGTCATTGGTAACTTATCACTAATAAGCACACTGTATTAGGAATCGCCTCTAATTCGCGTTTTTAAAAGTTTAGAAGCAAGACTGAACTTTATTACGTGTTAAAAAAGAGAAAAAAATAAATACGAAGATAACTTGTTTCGCTCTCACTCTCTACTCTAATTTCTTTCGGGATGACGGAGATAAGCTAACCCAGGCGTATAAGCTTGCGTTATATGGCTGCATATAAACTGAAGATGTTAGTCTGGCTCACGGTGTGGCACACTGTATTGTACAATGAAAATGTGGAATAAGAGATGCAAGAGAGAGTGTTCGCAGGACCTCAAAAGTGGCGAAGACATTCACAGACACGTGCTGACGCACTAAAATTACGCAGAGATACTAATTTAAGGCAAGCAACCATGGAGTCAATAATGGAGACACTGTTGCTGCGAGCCTGAAGAAGGAAACGTCTGGTCGCTGCAAGGTTGAAAAAACAAAGGAAGTGACGGAAGTGCGAAACATTCACGTACTTTACAGGAGCCCATTGTGGCGTTCCTGTGCCACATACCTTCAATACTTCAAATCTCTGGAACGCGCGATTAAGGTATGCTCGTTTTGTGCTCCGTCCAGACGTCGCCGTGTTCATGTTGCAGTGATATTATATTTTGTTTGCGAGGTCCATGACGATAACATCGAAAAGTCAAACATAACTGGTGAGAATAAGGTTGCTTCTTTCTCTTTTTTTGTTTTGCGCTTTTTCCGGAGCTTTATCGAATTACGCTGCGAAAACTGTTTGTGTTCTGATTGTGTTCGCATACTAATGGATAATGCTTTGTTGTCCTTTTTCAGAAGCATTACGAATTAAGCCGGCCGGGATAAATCTCTTGTTTTTGAAAGTCTTTATCCAACGCGGGTTTTTTCAGCGTATTTTAAATATAAATTTCTCTTGATGAGGCAGCGTGCTCGTGTTCATCCAGCACGCCACATCAGGTGTCAGTTTTTGAGAGTCGAGGCTCCTCTTAGTCTATCTAACCTTGTCCTGCGTGTGGCGTAACCGAGAGAAGAAGAGACCGGAAGAAAGGCAGTATCTCTCGAACAGTATAATAGACGGCGCTGTCTCATAGAAGTACATAAAAACTGCAGTTGAGTGAGGATATTCTAGATGGTACTGTACCACTACTCTCCGATTGGCTGCTGCACGGGTTGTGTCCGTGTGAGTAAGGAAGGAGTTCCTCGCTCGGTCTTTTGCTTAGTTGCCGTACGTGGCGAATAATTGATGGGACATGAACGAAGCAGAGTAGTGGGCACGTTGAAAATGCTTGAGCTCGGCTTCCTTGGCTCGCGTCTCGTCGGTGTTACCCGCGTGCCGTCTGCATTCTGAAACACGATCGGACGTATGCATGCATGCATAGATGAATGGACCCACAGATGGATGAACGGATGGACGCACGCAATCACGAATGAACAGACAGACAGACAGACAGACAGACAGACAGACAGACAGACAGACAGACAGACAGACAGACAGACAAACAGACAGACAGACAGACTGGCTAACAGATGGGCGGCTGGACAAACAGAAAGACATATGGACGGACGGATGCACACATGAATGGACGCACGGACGCATGGACCAACACACGCACGGACGAACGGACGTACAGAAGCACGGACAGACAGAAGCACGGAGGGACGTATGGACGCTTCGCCCCACTCATTATCATTCACTCCCTGGATATGCTCTGATATTTTATGCAATTTCTTTCTTTCGTCAAAACGGACAAAAAGGTATTACTATCACGTCGTTTCTGCTATTGGTATCGACCTTACTGCGTCAGCAATAATTCATGAAAGTATAGCTTGTCTTTGCACAGCGTAATTTCTTTTGCACGCTGTACAGTGAAGCTAGTAACAGAATCATTACCATTGTCAACGCTGAAAGAAATCTGTGTAATGGTTGTGCTTGGTCAGGGAACTACTCTTCGAGTTTAGGGCTATGTCGTTTTATTTTTTGCATAATTTTTTTTCTATAGAGCAAGCCCAGCATCTAAATTACTTGCTTCTACTACGTATACGAACTCACGTGCTTGAACGCCACATTAGCCATATTATACTCCTCAATCGTATCACGTGTCACAGAAATAGACACATTTATTGCTTTGAGGTGCTTAGCGTATCCCACAGTGATTCAGGCTTTGAGAGATGCTGCAGTAGACGACTCTAGTTGATTTCGGCCAACTATCTAAATACGAATAGCAAGGATAATGCACCTGAAAACAGCATGAATGTTCACAAAAAAGAAAAAAAAACTTCTAATGGGTTTTAAAGTTGCACTTTGCTGCGTGACGCTTCGCCTGTATTCCTCATATAAAAACGGTGTTTTGAAAGAACGTCATATCCATTACTCGGCAAACTGCCGAAAAGTTGCAATAAGTTTTTGGGAAAAAAGACTCCATTAGCCGACGGGACCAAATAAACTCCATATTTCCAGAAAACCAACGTTGTATAGGAAGGGCAATGGAATTTTGTTATCATTCTCACTCCGAGGTATGTCCATTGTGGACCGCGGTGTTGAGCGCCAGTCTACCGATACTTGTGGCCTCATTGCTGATATCCGCTAACATGCCGAGAAACGAGGAAATGTTTATGAAGCTCGCTTATACAAAGTCCATTAAAGAGGTCTTGCGTTATGGCTAATAAATTCTTGCTAAATCAATAGAAAGTGACTCTGCTCGTGAATGCTTCTTTTCATGAATATGAGTGACGTAAAAAGTGTGTAAACATATTTCCAATGATACTTAAGAAACATCTATCATACAACCTCTTGAAAATATTCGCGGTCGCCACGTTCATTAGGGATTATATTTATAGCCTGTATGTTTTTGATGCGCTAAAAGGTATTCCGTTTCATTTAGGTCGACAACAACTTTTTTTCGGTCTTTTAGAAAAGCTTGCTGTAAAGAGCATCCAAGCGAGCGCGCAGTATAATTGAGTTCGTCTAGTGTCACTCATAGTCAGCGCTTACATGTACACAAAATATCTTGTTATCTTGGACCTTTTTTGCGTCAGAGCCATTGTATATGTTAAAAACTCATTGCTGTTAAAAAAACAAAAAGGACGTCTACGAATAAAATGAATGAACCCGTGCCTGGCTCCTTGCATGGGGAATTTTTATTGTGATAGCAATTATATAGGCAATCCCGGCTGAATTTTGCTGCCGGCGTCGACGTGGCCGTGACTCAGCGTATGTTTATACGTGTCTTTATATAGAAAGTGCAAAAAAGAATAAGAAATTTTGGGAAAAGTCTACAGCGCACGGAATCCAACCTAGGACCTCTCAAACATGAGTGAAAAGCGTTATCCAGTGAGCAATGAAACCGCACGTCCTTGAGAGCTAAACGGCAAGCTAATTATATCTACCACTTACTGTTAGTGACGGGAATCTCAGGGGGGGGGGTGGACTATCGTGTTTTAGCATTACCAGCAAGATGGCGCCATGAGCATGCGTCGCCACATCATCACAACGTGGCGGCACACGCTCTCATCTTCCACGCGTACTAGCTTTGCCTCGCGGAGAGAAGGGGGTGGACGTAAAGCTCCTGGACGCTCACTCGTGCGCCCTTATCTGGTGATGGGGAGGATTATACGCCTTGGCGAGACTTTGGCTTTCCCCGGAACGAGATTGCTGTGGTTAACGGGCGCAGAAAGGTCCCTGCAATTGTTGCACAGTCTCTGTTTGCAAAAAGAGTGCGCTTTTCAGAAACAGCGAAGAAACAACTGAGACGCTTATTCGTGTTATTGGTGCCTGTGAGTACGTTTCATGCGTTATTTGTGCGTTAGAAACATGGGGCACGTGTCGATCTGCTTGCCATTCTACGCGTGACCTTTCAATTTGTTGCTATTGCAGTTATTGCTTCGCCTTTGCGGCAAAGCTTTCATTTTTTTTCTGTAGAGAAATTTAGTGCACCGTAAAAATTGCTGGATTCTGGGTGCACGCCAAAGCACACATACGAGTATAATAAGGCTTATTTTAGAATTCTCGTATATCTTGTAGTGCCATCATCATCATCATCATTTCTTGACCACCTCGCCACGCCTCTCGCGCAACTGAGACTAGCTCGAGCTGCGCGAGGACAGAACGGGTACATGCGCCTGGCGGTTTGGACGCTGTCAGCCACCGCTGGTGAGCTTTCCACCCGAGGAATAAAATTGGCTAGATTCGGCATGGCCCCGTCGGCCTCATTCATGACGTCGTCTCGCGACTCACTCTCTCGCTGCTACACTGTATAAAAAATTTTGTTATATGAAATGTCTGGTAAATAAAAATGGTGTATGAATGCAGAGGGTATATACATAGCACTACCAAACTTATTTAGTCAATATTAATAAAAACATTTTACGCCTAAATTGTTAATAACCGAAAATTTTATCCAGTCGTGATGCTGGGCATCTGAATAGCGAAGCCGCCTGGCCAATTACGAAGAGCACACTAGCTGGAAGCTTTGAGAATTAGACCATATAGTAGTGCGTGGCTTATTCATTGACGAAAAATGGTATATTATCAGATGAAACGCACGCAGTTCGTTCACATAATTTGATCGTAGTGCCTTCCCACGTGCAACCTTTCCCAGCGCATAGCCACAGTAACAGCGACTAGACATCGCGCTTTACAAGAAGTCAATCTATTCCAGCGGGCAGGTGTTTTGCTTATCTCGTTACCCACATGATTTGTGAGTGGACGTCCTGTTCAGAAGGCCCCTACAGCAGCTAACCTCGTGGGTGGCGCTTGTCGGCAAGTGTTGTTGCAGCGGAGGCAATTAATAAGCTGCGGGTATGGCTGGCGTGTCCGGAGTCTGGGGTGCACGCGCGAGTCACCCCGTGTCGCATTCGGCAGCGGTGGCAGCTGCAGCCCCGCCGTGGCCCGGCGTTCTGCTGCTTTTGTTGTACGGTGACCAGGGCGTAACGGGCGAAGCACTGGTTTTAATTATCAAGTGACCTGGCGGACGGCAAGCCATAGGCGTCCTTTTGAAATTGGCCGTCTGGTTGGGCCAGCCTTTCATCGGCCTGGCTGGATGTTAGTCGGGGGCGACCCGTGCCCCCTTCCTCTTTCTTCCTGGCGTTAATCGAAGCGCATTCCGTTTTGGTGGACGCGTGTTTGTCGTTGCCAAGTCCGTAATTACCATTCCTCGCGCTCACTTTGGCGGACGGTTCTGTGCCGTTTTCTCTCACTGCGGCCGGAAAGCCGCGAGGTGTTTCCAGCCAACCCTCCCGGCCCCCTGCCACCCGTCGTTCTCCCGTGTTAGTAGAGGGAACCTTACCGCGGCAGTGATTATCAGCTCGATGCTCCGACACGGGGAATGGAACGACCCAGCGTTAGCTTGCAGAAGCTGCTAGCACCAATGGCGCTCTTCCAGGCCAAATCACCTGATGCAGTTTCCGCAGGCTTTACCGTGCAATCTACATTTCGCTGTGCTGCTTCAACAGCCTGGCTCACGCTGCTTATTTAGCTACAATTCTTTGTAGATCCACTGTATTTCCCGCTTGGGCTGAACACCACCGTAGTTCTATTTTATTTAGTTCTTTGTAAACGTCATAGTCATATATCTTATTGAGGCGTATACACTATAATCAATTATACGGAATGTTTTTCACAGCAATCTCATGATTTCTTTGCTCAATAACCACCCCGCTTACTGTTTTCGAGGTTGCATACGGCCAATTTACGGCATGCGTCAAGTATGCGCGAAACACACCGGTTTGCCGCATATGGCATGCATTGTAGGATAGTTTGCTCATTTCGTCCTCATTCTGTTTAACAGTTGTGGTGGACGCTTCACTCAGTGTTTGCCGTGGGGTGGCACGAGTAACAAAGCAGCCACTCTGTGACGTTGGGATCCGCTGCCGGCACGTTGAGCACTCATTTGCCTGCTGGTGGGAAGATAACACCACGGTGCCAAGATTTCCTTAGCAACGGACTGCGCCTGTATCAGGCTGCAACATTCTGTCGGGTGAGCTTATTAATGGGCAGCGCTCCATTCTCGTGTCTCATGTGGCTCTGAAACACGTCGACAATGTGCGAGCGAGATGGTACCTAAAAGAAGATTGTGATGGCCGAAATGATTAACTTCTTTGGCACACGAGGAAAGCGCCTCTCCAAAATCTAGGCCACAACCGACACGCCGCTCAACGGTGGTCTTATTTCGCCTGCCTACCGCACCACGAAGACACCTGATTAAACTCCTGTTTGCCTTCAGGAAAGTGGAACTGTTTTAAGCCTTCGTGTCTGAATCGCAGAGAAATGTGTTCTGGTTAACCTGGTCTCGAGGTTCGCTGCGAAGTGTTCTTTATGCGAAATTAGCAACATTAACAAACCCAGCCACCAGTCGTTGCCGTGCCAGCAGTCACCTTGACAGACAGACAGACAGACAGACAGACAGACAGACAGACAGACAGACAGACAGACAGACAGACAGACAGACAGACAGACAGACAGACAGGCAGACAGACAGACAGACAGACAGACAGACAGACAGACAGACAGACAGACAGACAGACAGACAGACAGACGCACGGACGGACGGACGGACAGACAGACAGACAGACAGACGCACGGACGGACGGATGGACAGACAGACAGACAGACAGACAGATAAATAAATAGATAGATAGATAGATAGATAGATAGATAGATAGATAGATAGATAGATAGATAGATAGATAGATAGATAGATTTAGCTATTGCTGCCCTTGATGGATATACCATAAGCACAGGAATAATACTTTCAAAATTTTCCCAGAAACCGACGGGCTAAGGCACATTTTCACACAGATGCGTTGAACTTGCTTATTGTTAAAAAAACGCAGATGATATATTTCTAGATGTGTTCCAATCTCTAACCTCATTCGCGTAGTTGACTTAACAGAGCACGCCCGGCTGTCCGATTATCTATTTGAGAAAAGAACAAACTTGTTTTTTTTTTCAACAGTAGGCTGCATCACACATGTGACACATCTTTTCAGCAAGATTATTACTTTGAAGGCAAAATCACGCAGCATGCTTAATGTTAATTCCATTTAAGTTTAACTGTTGGTCCCATTGTACTTGCCATTTTCTCGAGATCAGGTCTAATCGGTATAAGTTGCCGACTAACATTAAATTTCAGAAATGTTTCGGCAGGGAATAAGCAACCACACTTGCATTTCCTTTGCTCAAGAAATGTTGAATAAGCGGGCTCTGTCGCTTAATGCTTAATGTTGAGGCAAAGCACGCTTTACAAACACCCATCACGCCGTCCCATCGAGCGAGCGTTACCTCTTATTCCTGTGACACATACACACTACTTTGCACCTGATATTCTTCAACTAAAAGCATAGCACCACTTACACTGTAACTGAATCGCAAAGTACTGAGGCTGTGGCTTGAATACGATGCAAGGCATTATTACAAGCAAGCAAGCGGAATATCTTTATCTGGTCAATAATAGTAAGCAAGGTCGTTTATTAAGCGGTGTTATTAACGTAGGTAAGTCTTGCTGCAACTATGCTCATTATTCTTGATGACACACTCCGTCCACTTTGTAGATATTTCAAATGCTAGAATAGCTAACATTATTCACACATGGAGTAATGTTGGTTTTCATGCCCGCGTGCGTTCTCTTCGAGTAACATTTTACTCGCACAGAATACGCTACCTGTGCTCTTGTTTATCTGCGAAGATTACCAGTAACTTAATGTAACGCATAAATCACAAGTATGCAGCATAAAGTGTTGCTTGTTCATTTTATTAACTTCAATAAAAGCAATAGTAACTATTACAGGTTGGTAAGGCATGCGTTTAGTAGAAATAAATATGCTTGAAATTTTATCATAATTACCATACTTTATATACTTGGTTTTACTGCTATTTGATTGATAAAATAAAACCAACATTATAGACAATAAAATGTATGAAATGGTCAACAGGGCTCACTTTTCACCACTTATGTGCTGCTTCGTAATTAAAGAAGGAAAAACAGTATAGCTTGGAGCTTCTCAAGTGAATAAAAAAAGTTAATGACTCAGCATTCTCGCATTTCGGCCAGCACACACCTTGATGTATATTTATTTTTATGCCTAAAGGTTACATTTCGCAGGGGCAAAATTATTACGCCCTAAATGTTAAGATACGCATTTTAGGACTCATATTTCACATACCTTATTTCTATCATACGGGAGCACCTATTTTTATTCTTTATTGAATGGAGTGTGTAATACTGTGCGTTAGCTCAGCCACATTAGTGGTACAGTGTGGTAAATGAAAGCTACGAAGTTAAAAGAAAACTGCACCGGGTTGATAACCTTTTGTGGCGGCGAAGGAAAGACGAGGGAGGTTGTCGCGGCAGGGATCGAATGCCTTACGTCAAGCTCAGCAACGCAATATATTGAAAACTGGTCGCGAATTTTTTCTCTAAACCGAGGATAACTAAGAGGACAAATACGTCTGATTGCACTTCATATTTAGCCTCCTGGTACTACGTACTTTTGTGAAAGAAGGAAAAAATACCTAATGTCTGAATTCATGAAGCGTTTCGTTCTCTGACGTCAACTGGCTGGCTTCAACAGTATTTGTTATGTCGAAAGTTAAGACTGGTGGAAATACTGAAATATTCTTCGATAAGCAACTCTAAGGCAAGAAGCTTTGGTGAATGTCGGCCTAGACTTGATGACCATTTCAGCAGATACTGGGAATCTAGTTAATCACTAGAATGAATCCAACAAGACGATCCAATTTCCAGTGACCTCTCAGCGTCTTTCTTGAAGAAGGTCGGCAAAAAGAATTTGGCAAGGCCTGACAACCTGTATTGTCTGGAACAGAAGAAAACACTGGAAAATGTTAATGGCGTGATTTCAGTTTCTAGTTCAAGCATTCATAATTGTCGTCAAGAATAAGCGAAAGCCTGACTATACAAAAAAAAAAAAACACTGACTGCTCGCAAGTTGCTCCATGTGCGCCTTGCCAACGCTAATCAAAGAAAACGCTCTCTGGGGCGTTGGAGTTATTCGTTGTTTATACTGCACTGAACACTTTAAAAGTGAACGATAAGGTGCGCAAAGAAAAGAGGAAGGCCGGCAGGTGACAGCGTGGCTTCAGTCGACATGGCAGGGAAACCACATGCAAGGGCGTAAACAGCCTAGAGAGCGCGAAGAGCTGCTTGAGTCTACAATCCGGGCAGGTGGCGTCGGGCACGCCAGGACCATTTGTAAGGATTGCCGGACGGTAAAGAAAAGGGGGGGAGGAAGGAGGCGATGGCGACTGTGCGTTTACTTGTGGCCAGAGGGTGGCGAAGAAAAAACGGGATTTTGTTGTCGCACCACAGCGAAAGGCGAGCGCACGCATGTTTGTTCCGCCCTGACAAAGACACATTGCGTGGCGCCGCCTTCCCCGACGTACGGCCGGAAAAACTTCAATGGGGAGACAGATCCCCGTGGAGCAGCTCGATGCACTCGGTGGGATCGGTGACTCCCGTGCGGGGCCCGGAAGTCGTTCGTCTGCCCTAAGAGACTCGCCGCCTTTTCGGCGATCAGCTTCTCCGCCATTCTCTCCTTTGGCCTTCCACGGAATTGTATCGGTCGATACTTTAGTTAGGCCGCCATACTCGTCCCCAGTCACCATCTAAGTTAGACGTTGGGGTGCAGGCGTAGTCGCAGGAACTCGTGGGTGATTTATTATTTCCCTGTATAGGTTGCGGAAGGCCCCAGGGGCCACCGTTAGAAGAGCGTCGCCCCCGCATACGGGGCGCCGTAAGACTTGAGGAAAAACACGCTACCTTAAACGTGGTCTCCAAACTTCTAATTAATTGTGTCATTAACCGCGTGAGGAATGTATACAACTCCAAAATACGCCTTAATGTAACGATTTTTCGTTAACTCTGGTTAAAAATATGCCACAAGAGAGAGAGAGACATCTCTTCGGACATGCATTGCTATTCGTAGCGCAAAACAAAAAAACACAGAAGGAACGCATAAACAAGATGAGCGCTAGTCCTGGTCTAGCGCCTGTTCTGTTTATGCGTTCCTTCTGTGTTTCCATCTTTTTTTTTCGTTTTGCGCTACGAATACGAATTCAAGTGACCGAAACCAAGTAGCTCGCATCCCCACCTTGACGAGTCTCCGCACATATTAAAAAAAAGGAGTATAGTATTTGAAGCAATACGGCCACTATCTATACTGCCTCTATTGGTATTATCCGATAAGCAAGATAATCGTAGAGTGAGAAGAAGACGAAAGAACGCCATGCACTGCCATGCTCGAGAGCCGAGGCAACAAGCGTGTCATCTAAAACCAGGTGCATGATTTCTAATAAACCCCGCAAGTACCTAACTATGACGATCTACAAATTCCTATAACTACTCCTCTGTAATCATGTAGAACGAACATGGTGAGCTCCCGCCACGAAAAACTGACGGTCTGCATATACAACTATACTCTCACGAAAGACCCAAGATTCAACCTGACAGCGATTCACCCTTACCTGTGAAAAGACATATGCGCCAACGTAGATATATTTAGGCCATCACACGTGTTATACAGTGAGTGTTAAGATCACTATATAAGTGCCTCTTACTAAATGTGCTTGCTCGTCATAATAGCTCACTAAGAACGCAGAGCACCATAACAAGTTTCGTCGTTGTCTGACGCTTCATATAAAAATAAAAATATCAAGATAATAAAGAATAAGTGAGACTGAAGCAGAGCATCCCTGCCGAAGCTCTTCAAGCTTGAATCCATGACTTGTGAGGCAACCCAGACCTCGTTGGACAGAAAAGAAAATTAGTGAGAGGACGCAAGATGAAGCGGCAATGCCAAGCACAGTAATGAGAATTTATTGAGCAGCATGTGTCCATAAGTTATTATTGTGTAAACGTGAGTGACGACCGGTGCATTCTGCTGCAGTTTATTTCCGCCTGGTTTTGCCGAAAGCAAGATTGTTTCGCAAGCGAAAATGTTTCCCCACACGGACATCGAAAAGTATCGTTCAAAATACCATGAGAAATTTGCTTAACAGTATCCTAGATGGTAGACTTCACCACCTTGTATTTGAATGTGCTGCAACTGCTGCTTGACACAGCAGTATCCAGGAGGTTTGTCTCAAATGAATAAGCTACGGGCCGAAGGGTACGTTTAAAAACAGGAACCATCAAGGCGTGTAGAAACGCAAGCTCCAGGTGTAGCCTTTTCTACAGTCACTTTTATATATTTTGAAAGGAATAGGCAAGCGCTTATCTTTTATCTTTGCGTTTTGCGTATCGAAACACTTTCTGAAGACAAGCTGCGTCGTTTCCAGCAAAGGAATCTTTTTTGTTGCAATAACCGACGCCAGCCGATGTCAACAGCCGTTGCTTGCGCAATGCACTCAAGCCGATTCCCGGTCATTCCTTCTGTTGAAACAGTATCGCCCGCGAAGACAGATATCTATCGACCAGCAAGTTGCAACCGACATATGTGAAGGACACAAAAGCATAGGTTGCCGAATGGCGGCTGCAGCAGCTCACAACCTTCTTTTCCATGAACAACTGGCGCAGCTCATTTGTCCGTCTATCGTGGCATCTGTACATTTTGCAATTGGACGTGTTCTTCTCTATGCTCACACAATGCTAACAATGTCCAAAAATTCGAACAAGCTATTTCTTTGCTCTGTATAGTGTCTACATCCATTTTATTGACAGTTTCATTTTTTCTCGCTTAAGTACTTAAGGGCTCGTTGACTCGAGAACCACAGCTTACATATAATAAGCGGAGTTGTTTGGTCTCCTTCAAGATAGGCGTAACTTGTTATCTTGGAGCTCCTGATTACGCGTCTACGCGATTACGCGATTACGCGTAGACGCATAAAATTGGTGATGTCTGATACATAGCCAACTTCGCGGTGGCACACCAAAATCTTTAATGCTTTGCACACAAGCTACGTTTTATGCCTGTATTTTAAAGCATTCAGCGGTCCGTGAGATGTTCAATCAAGCAACAGCTTCCACATGAACCTTGTCCGCCCTCTTACCTTTGTTGCCTGGGCTCTGGGAACACTCCGACGTTGCGTAACTAGCTTTTCAGTGTGGATACTCCTCGCTTCAGCAAAAGCACGAAAGGCCGGGAAGGTAGTTCATGAGAGTGCAACCCGCCGGTTTAGCATGTGCTAAATGTTGTTGTTTTGCTGCATTACTTACATTTCAAAGCGCAGTTGCTGCGCTCCCATCAAAACTGGGCTTCAGTCAGGGTTTCCAGACGCTACCAAGATAACGTGCGAATAACCATCGTAAAAATGGAAACACAATGAGATTTCCCATTATTGAAAATGTTTTAAGTAACATGCGACTAAAATACGAAGGGGAGCTGAAAAATTGTTTAAATAGTTTTTACAGTGAAAATGTGAGCAACAATGAATGAAAGCCCAAGGTTACTTTTTAGCATTGTTTCCAATCGATTTATTCCATGCTTGCCAGTGCATGATTAAAATTACTTGTTGATAGCCCCAACGCGTGTTTAACTTCAAAACTCCATTTCTCATAGTCACTTACAAATTTAATAGTACTGAACGGCATATGCGCTGCGGATGACCCCGATGATCACTGAAATAGCTATATTTACAGGAAAAGTGCAAACAAGCCCCCGTTCACCACATCACTTATCGTACACCAAAGAGTGCTTGATTAGCATGCGTCATCTACTTGAAGCTTTTTTCAGGGAATACTCGGAGAATGTCACCCAGTGCTATATGCTACAGCTGCCCATGGTACTTTTTCTCGGCTTCCTGTGGTGCAGCTTGCCTGCATTAACAAACACAAGCAAGGCAAGACTAAAGGGACATCCCAAAGTGTTCAGACCCCGGCACCCCTGATTTGCCTATAGGCTTGATTGCCTCTTAGTGCATCGTCGGGGACCACCTCGTCACGACCCACATTGATGTTGAAATACTCAGGAAAAATATAAGGCATCTTGCAACCCCCCGCGTCTCTACTAGCAGACCAACACGCGAGTCAGCTGCCAAACGGTAACCGCGTATCGCGTGTCCTTAACAACGTGCTTCGCGCACCCCGCGAGACCTTCGAATCCTCATTGGTACCTGACTCATCCCAGCATCCGTCTAACAGTAGTAGTCTTCCAGAAACAAGCATATGTGTCCTCACATGCTCTAAAGCGGCTAGCTTTTACTCCTGCTATAGAAGGACTATTAAGTTATATACACGTATCCCCCAACAACTTCATTTTGCCGAACAGCTACGCCGCAGCAGTTGTGATACCCATTAGAGCCACATTATTTAAATTGAAGATATCTCTCCTTATGACGTCGAAGGCAGCGGAACTCACAACGTTTTGTGCCACATTACATTTTGTTAGTGACGAAATGAGCACAAAAATTGACCATTTTCTTTTGTCACCTTTACGCCCCAGCTCATACGAGCAAATGGTGTTTGAGATTGCAGAATAGTCACATCATTAAGAAATTAACTAACTTTCCAGTGGCTTCCACCGCGGTGATATAGTGGCTAAGGTACTCGGCTGCTGACCCGCAGGTCGCGGGTTCGAATCCCGGCTGCGGCGGCTGCATTTCCGATGGAGGCGGAAATGTGGTGGGCCCGTGTGCTCAGATTTGGGTGCACGTTAAAGAATCCCAGGTTGTCGAAATTTCCGGAGCCCTCCACTACGGCGTCTCTCATAATCATATGGTGGTTTTAAGACGTTAAACCCCACATATTAATCAATCAATCCAGTGGCTTCCAAGTCACTGTAGAATTATTGAAAACGAATGGGCCAATTGGGCTGGCCATCTCACACATACTGAAAACAAGCTCCACGTGCTGGCTTGCCAACCCGCCACCTCTCAGTGGAACGAGCCACACTTCAAGCCTGCACGACTATTTTCCCTAGACCCAAATGTCAGCCTTCGAATACCCCTAGAACTTCGTGAAAGTGACGCTATTGTATTCTGGGCAGGTTACAGTAGGGTGTCGCATTTGCGCATTCCGCATAGGAATGGCCGACCCCGCAGCTCGTGACCACTGCAGCGGCAATGAAATGATTGAGCACATTCTGTGCAAATTTCCCCAATACTGTTCGCAAAGACAGACGTTTTTCAAAGGGCTCGGTGAACTGGACGACTAAACTCTTTTGAAAGAAAGAATTCTAAAAAAAGTCATACACCTCCAAGAAAGTCATACACCTGCCCTAAAGTCACAGAAGAAGGCTGTGCAGGTGCTACTGCACTTTCTGCGTTCAACCGGTCTCTCAGAACAACTCTGACAGGAGCGTCCCGCATGTACGTGTTTGCATGTGTAGATGGTGATAACAGTAATAAGTGATTATTATTAAGAGGCAGAATTACCATGAGGACCAATCCGCTAATTTATAAGCATAACGTAAACTGGGTTAACAAATTCCTCAATGGTGAATGTAAGGAGAAGGTACCTACTTTCTCGTGTTTTTACGTACGGAAAAGGCAGCATCTTTCTGGCACATGGAAGAATAAATCAAGAAGTATGGTAAAATATTGTACTGTACCGGGTTTAAGGCAAAAAGGGGAGGCTTTATTGTTAATAAAGAAGGGTTGTATTATTATTTACAAACAACAATGAAGCATACATGTCACGAGAAAATTATCACACTCTGCGTCAGGGAAAAACTATAACACCTCTAGATAGTGTCAATGAATGTTGCGAAAATTCCTTCAGAGATAAGAAATCACGTTTAGTTTTTTAAAACAAAACACTTGTTTTTCCTATTCCTTGGTATTATTAAGTGCTAATTTTATAAGCTTTCATTTACACACCAAACATCCGTGCTCATATGCAAATGTTCATAGGTTTTGCATCCTTTCCCCGTGATACACCTCTGTGTAGCATTCGGGACGCTGAATAAACGTTAGAGATAACATGCCGATGTAACAATCAAAGTTCTCGCGCGTAACAATACTTTTGCTGTTCTTCTGCATTGGCCAATCATGCCGTTTTCATTGGCGACTGGCCGGAAATGCAGGAACGCTGTGGTCATAGCCCCCGAACTTCGCGCGAGCTATGTATGCAAGAAGCCTCGGTCTTCGGCAAGCAGGCGGACAGATCCAGCTTTCGAGGCGTTGCATGTTTTTCCTGGGACAGGAACACGTTTATTTCCGCAGTGCCGCCCACATGCGAAAAAGGCGAGAATATGCCGCCATGTAAGACTGTCGCACTAGCTCGTTTCGGTCTGTTATTGAAACGGCTCGCGTACGAAATCACCAAAGCGGTGGCCCTCCACGTTTACGTTTTCCGCAGCGCGACCAACAGTAAGCCGAGCGTATGTATATATATACAGGCACGTTCAGCGAGCTCAGCATAGGCAGCAACGACGCACTGAGCTCACTTTTTTTTTGAGACACTACTTTTACAACTACAATGAAGAGGCAGGAAGCGAACTACAGAAATTAGAGTAGCGTAATCTCAGCAAACTTTAGCAGAATTCTCAAGCGCTTTAAACTGAGACTCTCTACTGCCGGCCATCTAAAACGGAAGGAACTTTCGAAAATGGAAACCATATATCTGCAGGTTGAAAAAAGCGGTTTGTCGGACAATGCACGCTCCTTTCTCGGACGCGTTGAAAGACATTGCGACACGGTCGGACGTCTTGCTGCCTGAAACATTCGCTCATCAGAAGGAAACCATGTTCACTACAGAGAGGCGAGAGCGGCCGGCGGAAGTGAACAAAGAGTTGTTCGGTGGTTACATAAATAAGAATAGCGGAGGCTTATTATCTCGGTCTTCTTGCAACAATAGATTGCTCCTGAGCAGCATACTTACACGCGTAGGGCTATACAGATTAGTATAGTTCCGTTCACCCGAACTCTCTGCGAGGACAAAAAAAAATGTTGCGAAGCAAACAGGGTTGTCGGAACTGAAACACCTTTAATTCATTTGCTGCGAACGCTTTGCAGTAATAGCGAAGTAAACAAAGGTTACCGCATGATGGAGTTGAAGAGAAGACAAAGTAGAGAAAAAAAACTGTTCCAAAATGCTGCTATTAATAGCTTCACACATGGATGACACAGTAAAAAAATGAATCTTCAGTGCTAAAACCGCCTCATAGGCGACGAAATTGGAAAGACGCGAAGGAAGAAAAAAAATGTTTGAAAGGATGGCTGTAATCACAAGAGTTACACAATAGTGAAACGAATCTTCGAGCATACACGGGAGAGTGAGAATTTACGGTGGTGTTATGTGCCTGCGATCATCTGTTTTGCTATACCGCTAGGCACAAATGGATGGAGAAATCTAGTTTGCAGCTTAGTGTTCCGATCCTCTTTCTTGTCCCGCCAGTATAGCACGGGCAGCACCATTGCAGTTTTACCCCGGGCGAAAGAGTGTGAGGAAAGGAGGAGAGGCGTGAGGTGGAGTATAAGTAGGATGATCTTACTTGCTCGTAATAGCCTTTCCGTCGCAGGAATCGTTTCGTGCGGCGTGCGCCTGGATTCAAGAGGAAACGTGCCTTCAATCCCCGGATGTTTTTAAAACTTTAGTTCTTCGGTGTCTCTCTCTCTCTCTCTTTAGCCCATTCTTCTTGAGACGGTTCGATAGGAAACGAAGGAAATCCAGGCGGTGTGTTTGTGCTCCCGCAATGTAGGCGCCATCTTGCGGTTAATGTTACGAAATACTATTCGGCTTATTGTGAATGCGAGACTCACAACATTGAAAGGACTACAAAATACAAAACGACCACAATTACTGAAACGTGATGGCTAACGCGGGCTTCGTTTTTTCGACGTGGCTTCCGCGCTTATTTCAGCATTCAGAACTCGTAAAGTGAACGTCTCTCCTCGAAAAACGCTAGGTGGAGCATTGTTTACTCTACGCTTTCATAAATGCTTTGGTACTCCGAGGACGATTCGTAAGCAGAAAGTTTTTCTTCTATATAAAGACTCTTCGTGCTGAAAAAAGCGGGGCTCTTGTGTGTTTACGGCATTCTCCCGAAAGAAAAAAAATCAAGAATATAACCTTTTCTTTGTTATTTTACGAGTATGTGGAAGCGTCGGGGTGAAATACTTTCACTCTACAATTGTTGCTACTGAAGTTCAACTTGCGTTGGAGCATAAGAGGTAATTTAATATTATAAGACAGTGCCTGTAGACACCACAATGATCCAAGCAATTTTCACTTTTAATAGAGCAAGACAACTGTTGGGACTACAGACAGTTGGCGAGACTTTAGGTTGCAGTATTTTTGTTGAACTGATTCAAAGTACAGGGTGTGGCTCAAAGTACAGCGTCGTGTTGCTGCGGAGAGCATCTTCGCTGCAGCTTTACACTGAAATGAACGCTTTTATGAGCACATATCACAGAAACGGCGTCGATTCTTCACTCTACGTGTCATGGAGGCTATATAGAGAGAAGTGGAAAGAGAGATGCTGCTCGCGCCTTTGTACAACAGCGCCAGGTTAAAGGTATACGTTCCGAGAATCTGTCCACGGAGCCCTTTACTTGGCACCCACTCGGAGCGGTAAAGCGGCTCAATTGATCATGCTTATAGCTCCTTCCCCTTTTAAGACGGCGTCAGCCACTCGGAGCGTTAACTGCATTGTCCCTCAATCACGCGGTCGTCCGATCATTTTGTACGGCTCATGCAAGAGTGAAGAGAAAGATTAGATTGCGTCCCACGAATGGGCGTTCTGGAGCTTGCTTGCTAGCATACGCGTTTGCCCTCCGTCATCATGCAGTGGGGAAGGTAATATTTGGGCGTTCTATCATTGCAGCATGATTCCAACAACCACCGACAATGCTGCTCGTTTTTTTTTTCCTCTTTTACAATAATTGTGTTACGTTTACGCTCACTATTACTTAGAATATTTGCATTTAAAAGAAAAAACTACTGAAGTTTTGATGTTTGATGGAACGTTAAGTTCAGTTGAAGTGTGCTATAAGCATAACACACCGAAAAGATAGTCCATAGGCCAGTCTAGGCCACTTCAAAACTTTGCTGATTTCTGTCTGAGAGGCACATCTCTAGGGTCCACGCATGTGCAAGTACATTCAGCAGGGAGCATGACTTACGGTAAATTTATGGCGGCACGTGCTCACGTCCTGTTTACATCAGGCTAGAAAGATTGTTTTATCCTACAGGCACGACAACTTCGGTTATTTCTTGGGTTGGAAACCTATACTCAGCACTAGCGTTTGGTGCCTGTATTAGAACCAATCACAACGTGCCCTCGTTGAAAATAATGATTGATTGATATAAATATGGGGTTTGACGTCTCAAAACCACTATATGATTATGAGAGACGCCGTAGTGGAGTGCTCCGGAAATTTCGACCACCTGGGTTTTTAAAAAGACCATGCGCCCAAATCTGAGCACACGGGCCTACAGCATTTTCATCTCGACTGAAAATGCAGCCGCTGCAGCCGGGATTTGATCCCGAGGCCTGCGGGTCAGCAGCCGAGTACCTTAGCCACTAGAGCACCATGGCGGTGCTTATCTATAATGGTTCCGCCATTTGTTTATATTACCTATAATGAATTTTGAAAACCCCTCAGGGTTTTGTCAGATTTCTGCTAAGTACTGCGTACACAATGCAGTTGACCTTAACCGATCACTACATGAGAATGTTTTTCCAAGCAAATATTGCGAGGCATAGATAAAAAAAAAATGTCACAAACTACTTGCGCGCCTGCAATGAAGCATGCTTACACGTATGTTGAGCCAACTTAACCTGTATTTTGTGCATATTTGTGAAATTAAGCTCACTTATAAGTCACGCTAAAGGAAGCAAAATGATAGGTTGTTGGATGAAATAACTTTGTGGCCAGGAAATCCGCTTATAGAACGACGCCGATAATCTTCGCTGTGGTGTATCAGTCGTTACGGGGCTTGGCTGCTTAGCCGTGGAGGCGAAGTCGCAGAGGCCCATGTATAGTGCATTGTCAGTGGACGTTATAAAGAACACCAGATGGTAAATTTGCGAAGCTCTCTATGCCTCCTGAGCATAGGAGTCTTGGCACGTAAAACACCAGAAATAATAATAATAATAATAATAATAATAATAATAATAATAATAATAATAATAATAATAATAATAATAATAATAATAATAATAATAATAATAATAATAATATATATTATTATTATTATTATATTATTATTATTATTATTATTATTATTATTATTATTATTATTATTATTATTATTATTATTATTATTATTATTATTATTATTATTATTTGGATTCAGTCACCCGGTACGTGCCATCGCTAACTGTATTGCGCCCCGTTACGCTGTTAGAAGTTACCTATAGCATATAAAACGATACTCACCTGAATTCAGTAAAATAGAGAGGTGGGTGCCGCTAAACATACTAAATAACCGGATTTAGTATTGTTAGCGGGATCGAACTTGGTCAGCATTCCATTATAGCAAATGTCCAGACTACAACCAGAATGAATAAGGTAGTATCTATCAGATAAGTCAGAAGCAGTAGAGGTTGTATGATGAATCGCCGCACCAGCTCAAGCCTCTGAAGTCTGCGTATTGATTTCGGTAGCGTCAACAGGAAGAAAAGTATCATACGAG
This sequence comes from Rhipicephalus annulatus, assembly GCA_013436015.1. Classification (NCBI taxonomy): domain Eukaryota; kingdom Metazoa; phylum Arthropoda; class Arachnida; order Ixodida; family Ixodidae; genus Rhipicephalus; species Rhipicephalus annulatus. Next base: position 1,151,452 of record WOVY01001906.1, read on the forward strand.
CAGAACGCACGAAATTTCACCTCCGGAGAATAAAAACAACACTGCTAAATTTGAATGTGTCATGGCAGGGAACTGGATAAAAAGTTTTCGGGTGACATCTGTGCAGATAAAACTAGGATATACCTTTTAGCTCACTCTGCTTCAGCTCTCGGTAAGGAACTCGTTCTTAATTCCGTAGGAGTGTTTATGAACTTAGCCTCATTTAATTTCTATTTGAATATATAAAATTTCTGCTTTTAAGTACGAAGAATAAAGTGAGCGGTGGTATTTACTATACGATGGAAATCTATATTTACATAAGTGACAATGCATATTGCAAAGTACACAGACTTACTCAACGAATTACGTGACCTGTCAATTTTGTTTATTATTTCAATAAAAATACGCCTTGAAAGTAACTCTATTACGTTCCCTCATCTCATTTCGTAACTGTTCCGTCTGAATTTGCGTCTGATTTTATTTCATCTGCTGCTGTGACTCATTACTAAATAGGATATCTATCTCCCGTACGGTTGACTGTACGAGCGAGCAGGAGCTCATCGTCGGGATCACGTGTCAGAGAAAGTGGGTTTCATACGACGCACAAGTCGGTGTAGAAAGATGAAGAAAAATAATCTTGTTCGAGCAATGAGATGATTTTCATCACGAATTCACTCCGACTCGCTGCCTTATATATCGGTCATTGTATGCATTATGCATTACCTATTACATCACCTAGGCACTAGCGTCAGAAGCTGTTTGTAGTGTAGGCCGTTCAATTCATCGTCGTAAAATAAACGCTATGGTAAACACTCAATTAGTTTATGCTAATATAATATCGTTCGAGAACGCCAACGCCGTTAATTTTGTCGTCATGGGATCATTATTAAGAAAAAAAATTCTGGCTCAGTGTATATTTTTTTTAATTTCGCATCTGAAACTTCAGCAGCTAAATATTAAAGTAACGCCAATTTCAGAGTCTTTTTCTAATTAGCACTTTTGCTGCACCGGCTAAATACGGTTTCCAGCCACTTGCTCTTTTAAGCTTCTCCTTCATTTAGATATGAATGTTGATCATTTTTACCGGCGAAGAATAATAGTCAATGCTATTTTTGATGCGTTGGTGCGGGATCGTGTATCTCAGCCTTAACCTTCACAGTTATATTGGTATTATGGAGGGGGAAGGTAATAAGACGCGAACAATCTCTTCTCACTTTGGTGTTTCTTTAACGACATTGACCACTTCAGCCACTTGTGATGAAGAAACCGCGTTACGTGAGTGGCGCGATGCACACCTGTAGTTGCTCGCTTCACCTCGCCATCCATCTACAACAACCAACCTTTACCGGCAGCTTGTTCGAAATGCTTTTTGCCTATATTTAATGGCAGTAATAGCAGTAATATTCATTTTATTATTTCTGCCTCAAGAAATAGACGGTCATGAGACATGCAGAAAAAACTATCGGAGACAGCTTCACTAAGCCGCAGCCCCTACAATCAAGGCGATAGCAAAAGTCCGTTCAAAAGGAAAACGTCAAACACATACGGCTTCACGTGAAAAAAAAACAACACCGCATAGCAAAACTGACAAGAAATGTGCAAGCGAAGTGTCCTCTGCACATTGTGTACATACTGCAAATTGCTGTCTCGAGAAAAAAAATATACATGCGTTAAATAAGTGCACAAATGAATAGAATGGAATGAAAAAACTTTGTTTTACTCCTGCAGGACGCGCTTAGCACGTAGCGGGCGTCTACCACAAATGAAAATATAAAAAAATTAATAAAGATACAGGGGAACGAGAAACAGTATGTTTGAGCTTCACTAAGCGTAAAATATATTGGCTCATGCCAACTTGCTCTGAGTATTTTAGATTTACGCTCTACGATATCCACTTCACTTTATTTATCAAATTTAGGTGCCATGACTCATTAGACTCAATCAGTTGTGTTAATTTGTCTTCCAATAATAACCAATATATTACGCGACAGAAGCTTTCTTCGAACCCGATACGCTCGCGATCACTGGTTTGGGCGCAGAAACCAAAGCTGCAACTCATTTTAGCCATCACGGCGCATTCGTCAAGTCAGCGTGCATGGCAAGGTGGCCGCGCAATGACTCACGCACGCTGTGGCTACGCGTGAGCAGCTGGAAGCGTTTGAGCTGCAGCTGCTATACCGCCGCCCCCTTCTTTTTCTTTTCCTCGCGCACCGAGGTGCACCCACGAGGTGGCGCCATGTGGAGGGGCAGGGGAAAGCGTTCGGGCACAGACCGCGCATTGATTGAGCGGGACGCCTTAAAGGAGGACCTTAATTAGGCGGTTTCCTCAGAGAGTGACACGCGGCGGCAACGAACCCACGCTCAAGCCTGCCGCCCAGGCTGCGACCCTCCTCCCCCTCTGGTGCCCGCGGAGCCATTGAAACTGCGCCAGCCGCGTCTTTATGATCCTTATTGCGCGCTCCGTCGCACTTAATTTAGCATACACGCTTTTTCAGCTCACGGCGCTCGACCGTGCGTGTGTGCCTTCTCCTAAAAGATGGCTTTTCTATGGGGCGCCTCCCGTGAGCGTCCCTCCCCCCCTTCTCTCCTGGACACGCACAAAGTGCGAGATCGATATGGAAGTGTGGCGGAAGGCGGCAAAACGGAAAAGTAGACGGCGGCGAAGAAAAAGTTGCCAGCGACGACCATTGCTGCTCAGGTCGGGCGCTTTTGTTCTCGCCGGACGCCGAGACCTGGCGCACGAAGCTCCCCACGGCGCCCCGCCGTCTCCTTTTCGGCACGCTCAGCGCTTTCGGTGAGAGAGGGCTCTAAGGAGATGCGATAAGCGGGGGCCACTCATAAACAAAAGGTTACAGCCGCGTGTGCGCTCGCCTGCGCTGCTGTCGAGATGGCGATAGCGCGCTCCCAGGGCTACATGCGGAGAAGCAACGAGAGCGGCGCTAATACGGCAAATTTTATGCGCTCAGTCAATGGAAAACAAGAAAAAAAAAACCTGTTGGCCGAGCGCACACACTGGATGGGGCGTTTACGTGCGCGCCATTTGTGTTTTGTTGCTTTATAAAATACGCATCTCCTTCAGTATGGGCAGCGAAGTGTGCAGCATTTCTGAGAGCTACAAGCGATGACCTCTCAGGTGTCGGCGCTCAAATTTTTCATATTCGTGCTTGGCTTTTTCCCCCTGTGGTTTAACAGATTATATATTTTTGCCTTGCCTTTTTCTCTCTAGGTATCACTCATAAATACAAAATACCCTTCTATTTTTTTTACATACATATTCTCAACTAGTGCTTCAGAAATTCCAAGAGCATCGCTCCAATGAAGAAGATAAGAATTAAGAGCTAGGCAAATATATATATTTTACGCTGCTTTTTACTATAATAGTTAATTAAATGTCTAGAAGTTCGCCTTATTACAATATTTCTAATTTACTAGACTAGCTGTAGCTCCTATGCAAAACTGCGGCAATAAGCAAGCGAGCATTGACGGCTACTTGATAGGTAATGAGGCCGCTTGTTGAGATGCTGTACGACGATCGATATGAATTTGAAAGTAAGAATACCTCTTGAAACACGTTAACAGAAAACCGCATGCTCAAAGTGGGGTACTTCAAAGTGATGATGTCGGCTTTGACACACATGTTAGTGAAAAACAAGAAACATTGATAAAAAACATTTTGAAAAAAAATTTTCATAGCTACGCCAACCTAACCTTCTCTGACTCAGTTTTATTCTTCTTTCTTGCAGTTCAAATGCTCTCAAACATTACGTCTAGATTGTATTGTGAGCTTCCCTAAAGAATGTTACGACGCTGTAGCGTTTGCAGTGTATGTTATAGCGGTTCTCAATAGCAGTTATGTGGTACCGAAAGCTCTGTACGTCTCGCATTGCCACCACGTTTCGTATCACAGATTTTTAATAAATAACTACGACAGCTTCTGTTTTTTAGCCTTGGTCACATTTACACACACACACACACACACACACACACACACACACACATATATATATATATATATATATATATATATATATATATATATATATAATTATACACACACAACCTTATCGTACTTTATGGTCACTATCTGCAAAAACTAATTATTTTGGTGAGGACTGGAAAAGACAATTATGCAAAGCAGCGCTATGCATTCAGCGTCAAATATTTAGCGTCAAATATCAAATCAGCGTCTGCTACACAGAGGTCGTATACGACAGCGATGAAGACGCACTAGTAATGGTCACTCTGAAACATGCCCAACGCGTCCCTGTATATACGTACTTGAAGCCTCCAAAAGTATAAAAGAATTATCTGCTGTAGTAAAGTGAGTGGAACAAGAAGTACCGGTCGCATTCAAAGGGGCCACAACGAGGTCATCCAACAATTTGTAGTTTTGAGTGAAATATAGTAGTAGAAGATCTACTAGGCCTGTGAATACGTAAAAAAAAGGAATGCATATGTGCGAAACAAGCCCTAGAGGTCGCCGGCTATAAAGCCCACTCACCGTCGGTGACGCCAATTTCTCATGAGATGTGTGACGTCATTTCTGGCATGGATGGAGCCGTCTTCTTCTACGAAAGTTTCAGCCGCTGTTTGGTTTCAGTGACAAGCTTAAGAAAGCTAAAAATATGTTGATTTAACGTGCAGCTGACCACAGACTAATATCGTTCGTCAGAATGAAGACGATCACACAGCAAGCTGCTTGTTAAGTCAGGGCTCGCAAGGTCATAAGCATTGCCCAACTCTGAGGGCCCTTGCGTGTTTGTGAAAATATTCAATTATAAAATAGGTGCTCGACCAAATGCGCTAAAAGTTTACTACGTTATTTCTGAACGCACAAGTATTAACCCCCACAAGACAGATTATGATCGAAAAATGGGTGTCATGGTCCCTTTATGAGGATTATGAAAACTCCCCAGACCGAAGACGAAGAGACGCGATGCTTAGGGTGCCTATTCTATTTGTGACAGTTCGAACACAAATTGTTTGACAAAATATACAGATAATTCTCAAACATATTTAGATTTCTTTTTTGCTAGGTTGTTGCAAGAAGCTTTATCGCACCAGCAAAGTTGCATCCACACCCCTTCGAATACCTCGAATCACCCTGCCTCCCGTATCCACCTTAACAGCATTTCGAAACCCTGCCAAAAATTATTCAAGGCCGACCCACCCTACTGCCCCGCATCTTACATACACGCACACATTCACGTATCTCCGCGTTGGTGACACCCCCTCGTGCCCCCACAAAAAAGGACTTGAAATTCTGGATAAGCTTTTGGGTTGCAGCAAGACTGCTGCGAGGGTGTCCCTCCCGTGCGCCGCGGCTGCATGGTGATTTCTACGGCAAAGGTTGACTCCGGAGTCGGATCCGACGGAGCAGGTCAGGCGTTTTCCGGACATGGCTTTTGGAGACTCCAGCTTGGAGTGCGCTTTCCCCAGCATAGCCAAGAAACACTTTCGTATTAAAAAGTGCCACATCATGACATAGGCCCGAAGATTGATGGATATGTGGGGTTTAACGTCCCGAAACCACTATATGATTATGAGAGACGCCGTAGTGGAGGGCTCCGGAAATTTCGACCGCCCAGGGTTCTTTAACGTGCAACAAAATCTGAGCACACGGGCCTACAGCATTTTCGCCTCCATCGAAAATGCCGCTGCCACTACCGGAATTTGAACCCGCGACCTGCGGGTCAGCAGCTGACTACCTTAGCCACTAGACCACCGTGTAGGGGCACAGTTCCCAAGAGGAGGAGGATAAATCTTTGAAGAATATTGTTTGCCAGGTCTTTAAGTGCAACATTGCGTTTGTTGCCACTATTTGACAAACTTATAAGAAAGCGCAGAAAATCGTGCTATGAGCCACCTGCACATTTTATGACTGCTCATTGACTTCCTTATTTAAAGCATCAAACAATTAGGATAATATATGCACAATCCTAGACACTTTTCTTAAAGTAAGTAGTAAGTTTTCTTTGTATCAGGAGCTGGTGAATATTCATGAACGCGACCTTTCTTGTTTATTTTTCTGGCATCAACATACGCTTAAGAAGAAGGCTCATGCATCATTTAATAAGCTACTTGCACGTTCCTTCTGCTATATGCAGGAAGATCAGGAGCACTCTACAACGAACTTCTTTTCTCATTTTGCATACAGATACCCTCAACAAGTTTATAAAATAAATTGAAGTAAGGCTATAAAGTGGAATTTAGCATGCCTCGCGCACCTGATTTCTCAAGGAACACGGTCAAATAATTCCCCAAAAACTTTTCTTCTTCTTGCCACAAGCACGTAAATAAACTTACATTCACGTGTGTAAACCTAAGCGTGGGCGCGCAGACATTTTTAACTGCTATCTGGGCATTAAGGAGTTTTGAAAAGCCCTGTGTCAATTTCTTTTAACGTTTTCAACACTCTCAGCTATATTCTGAGCATTTTTCGCTAAGTCGGTATGTTTCTCGTTGTTTTACCCAGCGTTAAAAAACACCGCTGGCTTGTTATTTTTTCTTGATTGAAAAATGTACGTGCTTCCAAGCGCCTTTTTCAAAAGTTTACGTCGGCGTGTGCGGGGTAAGGATCAAAGATAAAAAGAGAGATAATGTACAAATTTGTGCCATTTATGCACGATGTAGCAGTCTCTTTGAGAAGAGATCCTATGTTTGAGCTTCGATGGAACAACATGGACTTAGCAATGTTTTGTAATTATTATTCATTCATTATTTTTTGTGAGGTTGACGCAGGACCGCGTGACACACAGGTTTTTAACTCAGGCGAAAACTTCCACTACACATTTCTAATAAAAGAAAAGTGTGGGATTGGGCTAGTTGGTAATGCATTATTGAACTTCTCAGCGCAAAAACTTCCGACAAGTAACACAAAAGACGAGGACGAGCGCAGACTTTCAACTAAATTTATTACTACTACGACGCACATATACTTAGTTGAAAGTCTCGGCTCGTCCTCGTTTTTTGTGTTACTTCTCGGAAGTTTTTGCGCTTAGAAGTTCACTAATAACATTAACTGCGTCTTCCAAAATCTGCCATGTACCTTCGGTACTAATGGCAGATTTCGAGACACCTAAGCAGCTCCAGATATTGGCGTCCGCAGCGCATTATTGTATAAAGTTATTATTTTTTTCTCGCTATAATTTTTTTTGTGGTCGTTCTCATACGTTCATCAAATATTTCTTCTTGCACATTCTCATTACTTTGTCTACTAAGTATTACTGTCTTACATTTTTGGTGAATTAACCTAGTTTTACAAGTACATAGTAAAAACAAAATCGTTCAGCGAGCTGGGAGCACGGGAAGGGGGAGAGGGAAGGGGAACACGCACACGAAGCAAAGAGGAGGCACACAGCACAAGCGCTCATGAATTACCAACTTATATTTTCACTGGTATAGCGCACCACGACAAGGACACACACAAAGGAGAGATGCACACACACACAGCGCTATGTGTGTGTGTGCATCTCTCCTTTGTGTGTGTCCTTGTCGTGCTGCGCTATACCAGTGAAAATGATGAATCTCAACCAACTAGCCCAGCAACGTGCCTTACCAACTTATAAATTACCAATTATACCACTTTTATATCCTGTTATAAACAAAATGTCAACGGGCATCTGAGATGACCCTGGTTATTGATGACACCCTGTGTGCGCATTTATTTGAGAACCGCTTTCGTATTCCTTTGCCTTGGAGCTAATGTTTTCAATCTGTCCTTTTGTGTATAGGCTAGTACACGAAAATATTTTTCACTTAACTTTCTCTCCTCACCCCTTCCATTCCCGCTTTCTTCCGTACAACAAATTTTTGCTAGAATTGCCTGAGCGGTAGATTCTTTCCCCCCTTTTGCTCTAGCATATTTCCCCATACTTACGAATTGTTCTACTCAATCAAATGCTGTGGCGAATTTTCCGCTTGTGGAATCGAAAGGCTAAGTTAAAATGTCTCATCTTTTTGTTTTATTTGGAGTGGCCCTAGAGAGCTATACAATACTAAATACAATCATAATCTCTAAATATTGGTTCTTCCTACAGCCTAGACAAAACATGTGGATTGATGATGATGATGATTCCCTGAAGAATGACGCAACCCACCACGGGGGATCGGCCACGAGGCATGCGGCCGTAGAAATTGTGATAAAAACCAAAAAAATACAAAACAAAGAAAGAGAAAGGAGAAAAAGAGGGTGAAAATATGCAAAAAAGGTAATCTAAAGAGAACCAAAAATATATATTGTGTCGAGAGTGATTGTTGGCCTAGTTGGTTCGTGCTTAATGACATACTTTAGCCACGATATATCACAAACACAGAGTTTGTGACACTTTGCGGCTAAAATATGTCATTAAGAAACAAAAAAATATTTGCGATAGTTTTAATGTCTTTTAATGCAATGCTACTTAAAGTTAAACATATTAACTAATAATTGATGTAGGTAAGGTGAATGGATAGGTGAAAGATGTTTTAGATGTACTCCTAGTAGTAACATTTCATTCTCTGATTTTTTTAAATATTTAAATGTAGCCTCGTAAATCACCCTGTCGAAGTTTCCTAGGGTTGATGCCCCCAATGCCGATGTAGAAAGCTCAAGGTCTCTTGTTTTGAAAAGGTGGTTTCGAAAATCTTTGCCGTAGGTTCTGATACACTCCATAAAGAAAGGCTCGATCTTTTCTACTTCATTACAAAAGTTACATTGGGGGGGAAGGAACGAATCCTGGCCTGTGTAAGCAAAACTTTAATGACGGTAGTCTGCATTGCCATTTCGTAAACTTCCAATTGTGCTGCACTATGACCTATTCTATGGATACCTAAGGTGCTTGAAATTTGTGTCGCCCAGAACAGCAGATTTTGTATGTTCCTCGTGCTGACAAAGGTTTCTGAATCGTGCGAACGCGTTATTACGGGATGATTTTAGAACTTTTAGGACAGGTCCTTTGACGGATGCTGTCGCTAAGGTGTCCGCCGATTCCTTTATTTCTAATCAAGTGTGGTCTGGTACCCAAACCAGACGGACGTTCCGCACATTATTTGGAATATACGAAAGAAGTTGTGCGAGACAGCTCGATGAGTGAGATGCTGCTAGAGCAGTGCACATGGACAAGGAATCTGTTAGCATCACTAGAGAAGAAATATATGCTGGGAGTTTACACAGTGCCAAAATATTTGCCATTATTTCCGCATCAAATATTGGTGTGAAGTCCGGCAAGTGAAGAGAAAAGGACGAACTAAAATCTATTTGATCTCTTCGAATTCGATCCCGTGACCTGTGGTTCAGCAACCGAGTAAAGCCACTATACCACCTTGGCGAGTTGATGAGGAGGGTGAGCAGGAGGAAAGTGAGGACGGCATCATCCATAGCACAGCTGCCTATGGTATAATATAAAACGGGCTGAGAAAGGGAAGTGAGATTAAGAAGTGAAAGGATGGAAGAGAGTAAAGCATAGCATAGTCTTGTGTAGTATAGTACAGCAAGAAGTGAGGAGGAGAAATGAGGATGAGGAGCGGAGAGGGTAACGTATAGGAAGACCGTGTATAGTATGGCACATCAAGAGGTGGGAAACTAAAGTGTGGGTCAGGTGGAGTAGAAGAAGAAGGCGAGCGCCACCAGCTTCACTGCTTTCTCCGTGTTGGCACTATTTTATATTTATATTTTTTTCCTAGTTGGATATAGAGATATTGTCCGATGCCAACATTTCCTTCAAGCATTTCGATGTCTACGCCTTCAAAAGTTTAAAAAACCGGCAAAATTTAGGTTTCTAGCATAGGGTAGCCCGGTTATATTTTTTTTCATATATCTCGCCGTAACAGCACTTCCACGCAATTTGAACGGCAGTGGCTCTTTATCAGTGACAAATACTCGCAGTGAATGCATATGCGGGCTCAATTAACATCTGTGAAAGCTGCAATGACAACGAGTTCACATTTCCGATGGAGGCGGAAATGTTGTAGGCCCGTGTGCTCAGATTTGGGTGCACGTTAAAGAACCCCAGGTGGTCTAAATTTCCGGAGCCCTCCACTACGGCGTCTCTCATAATCATATAGTGGTTTTGGGACGTTAAACCCCACATATCAACAACGAGTTCACAAGAATCACCACGTGTCTTTACCTTAGTATTTTGATCATCACTAATTGCACACGTGTAAAACTACGTGAGAACAAAGCTGTAGGGGCACGTGAGGTCACGCAGGTCATCAAGGATGCACTTTCGCTTTGAACCAGTGGCTCTTATTCAACACGCTTACTTTAAACAGCGCGTTTTTAGTGAGTTCGCTGATACAGACGTTTCATTTTTCAAGATCTCTGAATCTTACTGAAAACCGGAATATCTTTTGTTCATGCTGTCGGCCTAAAAGGGTGCTGAAGTCAAAATTTATGGTTGCCTTTTTGCATCAAATGAAAGGCCGAGTCCTCATTAGCGTAGAACATGTATTAGTAAGTCCACCATGAAAAAGTAATTGCAGTATATATGTTTTTAAAAGCTACTTTTATTTTATACTGTACCCTGACGTTACAACACGGTACGAGCTTCTCGACACGTGCTAGCTCAAGATATCGAGATGTTTCCACGGCCGCTCATACAGCAAATCACGACTAGCCATACCGCTGCGTGAGGTCAGCAGAATTGATGCTGTCGTCTGAAGTTATGACAGTGTCGGCGTAAGTAGATACGCTATGCGAAAATCGTTTTTCATAAAAAGAAAAAAAAACTAGTGCAGTTCGCACTTTATTGCGCAAGTCTGAATCATAGCATCATAGCAGAGCTTATAGGCAAGGTTCAGCTTTTCTTGTTAACTATCTATACAGCATAGGTGGCTTGCGCTCAGGTGGCTGAGCGTGAACCGGTTAATGGGGATGATAATTTCTTATGACACATGATGAAATGGACCATTGATTGATGATTGATTTGTGGGGTTTAACGTCCCAAAACCACCATATGATTATGAGAGACGCCGTAGTGGAGGGCTCCGGAAATTTAGACCACCTGGGGTTCTTTAACGTGCACCCAAATCTGAGCAGACGGGCCTACAACATTTCCGCCTCCATCAGAAATGCAGCCGCCGCAGCCGGGATTCGAACCCGCGACCTGCGGGTCAGCAGTCGAGTACCTTAGCCACTAGACCGCCGTGGCGGGGCATGAAATGGACCATAATAGCTTTGCTGTAGGAGGGAAAAAAAGCAGACAAAAGAAGAAAGCAGAACTCCAATAGCTCTAATGTGCCCCCGAAATTCGACAAAACCCACCACACACCACACTGGTCTAATACAAATGAACAAAAAAGCATACGGTTGGCAAAAAACGATTAAGGTTTCTGTAGAGATGTGACGAATAATAGAGCGAGAGTTGGAAGCACGGGAGACGCGTGTTAGCTTCTCTTGTTAACCATCTGAACAGAATGCCTCCGTGGTGATTGAGGGCGGGCCGGGTTAATAAGGATCACCCGCAACAGCTCTAATGCAGGGCTGGGCAAATATACCCGAAAAGGTATTCTAGAATACAGATATCGAAATACATGGCTTGTTTGCCTAAAATACAGATACTGAGATACATTTGTAATTGACGTAACGGGATATATATACTTCAGAGTTACTTTTGCCAAAACACGAAAAAAGTATTTCGGAATACAGATATAGCAATATAGACACAGAAATAAATTTCTCTATGTTCCGGTATATAGTCATACTCCGTACCTACATTTGTTATGTGCAGCATAATATTTACAATACGCAGCGCATTCAAACTTGGCACAAAATTTACTCATTATTTAGTCACCGTACACTGAGTGCCATTAAGACATTACAAAGAAGGCTTACGCTGCATATAATTGTTAATAACGAAATATCTACAGATAACAGTTGCAATAAAAATATACTGTATGAGAGAAAAGGTCACATGCATTGTACACCGAAATCGGAATACCTAGTGGCAACACTATTAGCTATGCTAGAAGTAGCATAGTTCAATTGAAGCACTGGATCTATAAACAAATGAATTGGGGAAAAGTATGCTTTTATTCACAGCGGTTAGAATGCCACTCTGACTAAAAAAAAAGAAAGAAAGCCTCTTAAATTCTGAGCTACCATTGTAATGGTGGCGCTTACTTCAATATGACCTTTGAAGACTAGTGGTTCAGGCTTCTTGGTAGGCTGTTTCGCTAAAGTGGCCTAGCGCAAAGCAGGAGGGGAACACATGAACAATGAAAACGAGCGTTTACTTCCATTTGAAGGTATAGTGTTTCCTAGAAAATTATAGCTGTGTGCGTACGTGTTAGTTCATAGTAGCAGGTGTTACGAACTTTTCACGGAACTGGACATTTTTGTTTGAACGTTTCATGTACTTTGTGCTCATTGTTTTTGTGTGCTTGTTGCTGTCTTTAATGTTTGAACACTGTTTCCTCTCATTTGTTACGTACAACGATAAAATAATTTTTTGATCACGAAAACACAGAAAAAGCAGCAAGAAGATAGAACAAAACAAGGAATGCAAAAGAAACACAAAAAGACCTCCCTCCAATGGCCGTGTGATCAAACGAGCGTCTTTCAAAAATGCTTTTTAAAAAGAAGTATGGTTGATGAAACACGGCACCACACACCAAATTATTTGGGTGGTGCTGGAATCGGCGATAAGCTCGGGTTTTTCAAATGGGCACCGCAAAAAAAAGACAAAAAAAAACCACGAGAGAAAAACACTGCTCGCTCAATTGGCATGAAGGAACACATTTTAAAAACGGCGCGGTTTATTGGCGCCAATTTTGCAGTATACAATGCTACTAACAATGTAAATATCACTCTTTGAAATAAAGATGGCAGTATTACATTGTTGGCAAGCTCAAGCAGGCGATCAATCACATTCCAGTTCTTCGTAAAAGTGCACCATGAAATGCGGGTAGCAGAGCGACTAGCTCGCTTTCAAGAAGGTAGGAGCCATTTTGTCGCTCAGCAGAAATTGAAAAAATGGTGGGTGCATACCTCGCCGAGGACTGCCAAGGTCACAGCAGAATTTTTTTTCCCGTGTAAACACGTCTCAGCTCAATTTTGAAAAAAAAAGTTACGAGATATCCGTGTCCTGAATAGTATCGTGACTCGGACGATACATGGTAAAAGTATTTCACTACTGAGATACAAATACATTTTTAAAAAGTATCTCGATACACCAATACAGATACTCTGAAATACTATCGCGATACTTCCCAGCCCTGCTCTGATGTAACATTTTATGGCCGTTTACTTACCTTACCGCTGGCTCAGAGCCGTCTATGCCTACAGGAGATCAGTGAGGCAGAGTAAGCTCACCTGAAAAAATGGTTGTCAGTGCCCCTCAAAGCGTATACTTCGCCGAGCGAAAACGTAATATTAGCATAGTTTATACAAGAAGCCGGGCTTTTGCTAGACGACTGTACTTCGACATATGGGGCCAATATTAAGACAAAGAAATCATGCACATCAGAAGCAACTCGCTTGCGTTATTGAGGTGGGTGGTGGAAAATGACAGAGCCGTCAAAACGCCCTTGTCGCACATGCAGAAATATTTTGACAGCTGATAGTATATGAATTTATAAGCGAGTGAAAGCTTAAGCGTGTCTTTTATTAGATATATCCAAACTAAAACGTAAGATGGCGATATGTAAAAAATATTGGTCCGTGGCGCAAGCGAAAATAGAAGTGAATCTAAGCAGGCGTACACAATGGCGCGGCCGTATATGTCAGCGCTTTTCCTCTCTGCCGCGCTTGACACCGTGTCACCGATCCGCTTTCGCGTGGGCTCTCGCTGCCAGTGGAGTTAGTGATCCATGCTGATGGGGGTGGGTTCAGCCTTCGCAGCACTCTATTCTCGACCAACGATTATCGTCTTTTTTTTATGACGCGTGCTCCAGTATCACTAACGCATGGCGCAACCACGGAGTTGACAAGCGACATGTCGATGGCGAAGCTGTTACTGCAGTGGTCTAAATTTCCGGAGCCCTCCACTACGGCGTCTCTCATAATCATAGAGTGGTTTTGGGACGTTAAACCCCACATATCAATCAAGCTGTTACTGCAACCAAGGCACGTGGGCTGCTTCAAAGACTCTAGGTGCATTTAAGCATAACTTTCTCTGAGTCGCCAGCCATGTATTGAAGGGCCAACGAAGACAATCCTAAGCCTTGCGAAACAATCAGTGTGTTTCGCGTGTCAGGCACTCTCGCGCCCTATTTTCCCCCCTTATTCCTCCAAGGCTTTAAAGTGAGCGTAACACTATAGCTTTGGAAGACGCCATTTGGAAATGTTTCCCAAGCTTGTCAGAAAAGAAGTGAAAAAGTGCGCCTTTGTTTCTTGTTATTGCTGCATTTTGTTGGTGTGAACGAATATAAAAGTCCGAGCACTCTTCTCAAGTAACTCAATTGTACTCTGCTTGGCTTTCATTGAAGGTGCTGAACAGCTAGAGAAGAGAAAAATAAAATATACATAAAATTTTCAAAGAGCACGTGTACGTTCGCGCGAGCGCGGGTTTTATTGTGTGTTTAGTCGCATCAGTCATTTATTGAAGTACGCGTAACAGGTGCACAATTAGCTCAAGCCCGCATTTGTGAATGGCTCGCTAACAGTGTATGTTTAAAGATTTATTTTGAGCAGAAGAGTTTTCAGAACGTTGTTTTTGGCTGCTCTCTACCTACTCTCGGTCTGCTTCAAAACAATCTATCAACTTGGTGCGTTCACAGGACAACAAGTATGTTTGTCGTGAGAAGAGTCACCGTCGGCACAGTGACCATGCCGAGCAAATCACCATGCTGCCTTTCTCCAGCGTCATCACTTCTGTCCGCACAAAAAGGCCGAAAACATTGAAAGCGTAATCCAGGGTGGCTCACACCTGCTCATAAAACGTCAGATTTGCGTCATAAGAGGCATAGCCGCGCTAAGTGGTGGCAAAACAGAGGTAGTGCTGACAAACTTAAGCCACGAATATAGGCACTTCCACGTCAGTACGACGGTCACCTACATCGACGAATCCGTGGATGCCAGGAATGCTTTCACCCTCTTCAATGATGCCGAAGCTGGTTCGACGTATTGAGCCCCGTAACCAAATTTCGACGTGAACCCGAGCCTTTCTAAGTGCAAACAAAACCAGCTCAAGACCCTGCTGCTGCAATTCAAGGACTGCTTCTTTTCATCCACGAGAATGCGACAAACTTCTGTCGTGGAACATCACATCATAACAAAAGGAAGTACCCGAACCGTTCGACAGAGCCCGTACCGAGTTTCGACGCACGAACGCTAGGCTGTAATGAAACAGGTCGACGAAATGCTATGCGACGACACCATTCAGCCGTCCAAAAGTCTGTGGGCGTCACTCGTAGTAGAATTGAAGAAGAAGAACGGAACCTTACACTTTTGCGTCGATTACCACCACCTGTACTAAACCACTAAGAACGACGTGTGCCCTCTCCCACGTATAGACGACGCCCTGGATCGACTCCACTGCGCGAAGTAATTTTCGTCGATGAAACTCAAGACCGGCTATGGGCAAATCGCGGTCGACAAGAGAGATTGAGATAAGACTGCCTTGGTGACACTATACGGCCTCTTCAAGTTCAAGGTCAAGCTATTTGGTCTTTTACAGAGCACCTGCGACGTTCCAGCGTGGTATGAACACCATGCTGCCTGGATTGAAGTGGCAGACTTACTTGGGGTACTTAGACGACGTCGGCGTGTTTCCCTTGAGCTTCGACGAGCATCTCCGGCGCCCTCAAGCACTACTTAGAGTTATCAAAGCCTCCGGACTCAGCCTGAAGCCAGAAAAGTGGCGCTTCGCGTAGGAGGAGCCCTTGTTCCTGGGACACGTCATTAGCAAGTCTGAAGTCCACACCGATCCACGCAAAACAGTCACCATCGCAGATTTCTCACCACCCACCGCCGAGAAGGCAGTACGTCGATTCCTCATACTGTGCGCCCATTACAGGCGTTTCGTCAAGGCATTCCCAGAGATCGCGGAGCCGCTAACTCATCTCACGAAAAGCAACGTCGGATACAGGTGTGAAACGGCACAATAGGGAAAAGTTCAAGAACCCAAACGATCCCTTCAGACACCGCCCATACTTGCACAAACAGAAGTACACACCAACACAAGCAGCGTAAGACTCGGCGCCATCGTGGGGCAAAGGACCGATGGCCTGGAAAGGGTTATCAGTTATGCTAGCCGGTCGCCATCTAAGGCCGAGGCCAACTATTTCACAACAGAAAGAGTTCCTTGCCATCATCTGGAGAGCGTCAAAGTTTCGCCCTTATCTCTACGGTAGGACTTTCAAAGTTGCGAGCGACCACGACGCTCTGTGTTGGCTAGCTAACTTAAAAGATGCTTCAGGCCGTCTCCCAAGATGAAGCCTAAGACTTCAAGAATTCTACAATAATGTCGTGCACAAGTCCGGGAGCAAACAGTTCGACACCGACTGCCTGTCTCGCACCCCCGTTTATCTACCACCGCAGAATGACCAGGATGCTGAGTGCTTCTTGGGAACTATGAGTGCCGATAACTTCAATGAATGACAGCGAGCCTATCCGGCACAGAGGGGCCTAGTGGAATACCTCGAAGCCCACACGACCATGCTCCCAGAAGTATTCAGGCGTGGACAGGAGTCACCTTTTTTTTTGAAAAAGAACGTCTTCGTAAAGACGAACTTCCCTCCGGCCTGAGCCAGCTACCTTATCATTGCACCTTCGGCAATGCGCCCAGAAATTCTGCAGGCCCTGCATGACATCCCACAGGCTGGACCCCTCAGTTTTTCCCGCACGCTCGTGAGGATACAAGAGAAGTACTATACTGGCCACGCCTTCCCAATGACGTCACTCATTACGTAAAGACATGTCGGGACTGCCAACGACAAAAGACACCGCTGACTAGGCCAACCAGACTTCTCCAGCCCAACAAACCACCTCACTGGCCGTTACAGCAAATTGGCCTGGACTTACTCATGAACGAGGATGGGCGAAGGAAGGAGCAGCTGAGTATATAGCTTGACTATCGGTAGACGCGTCCGGTAAGAGGAGGTTGAGTATTCCGGGTGACGAGGAGTTTGAAGTGGGACCATTCCTGACGCTGAATCCCATGAACAAATGGATCGACATACTACGGAATACCTCAACCACAACACCGAGACTAAGACGCTGTCCAAAGGTAGTGCTGCCGAGATAGCAAAGTTCTTCGTCGAGAAAATCGTCCTGCTTGATGGTTCCCTAGAGGTCCTCATTACCGACAGTGGTATGGCCTTGACTGCGGAGTTAACTCAGACGATTTTGGTACGTAGCCAGACAAGCCACCGCCAGATGGCAGCGTACCACACACAGACCAACGATATCACCGAGTGGCTAAACAAGACAATCGCTGACATGCTTGCCATGTACGTCGACGTTGAACTCAAGACGTGGGCCACCATGTTTCTGTACGCGACTTTCGCATGCAACTTGGCGGTGCAGGAGACGACGCCGCAGATGTTGCCATACAAGTTTGCTTGCGGAACGAACCCGTCCACGACGCTTGACTCCATGCGGTCAACGTCGCTGACGAATAAACGCGACAACTCGCCCGTATCCGCAACAAGAACCAACAGACAATCGAGAGCTGTCATTACAATCTTCGACGACACTTCGCGGAAAACCAATTCGCTGACCGTGGTAGGGTGTGGACGCTACTACGCTCACGTGAACTAAGTGAAAACGTCGGTCACGGAACTTCGGAGAGAACAGGGTTGTTCGCCGTCTCCGCTTACTACAAGGTTGTCCCTGATGGCATCAAGAACTCTCAATGGCCCCGTGCATGACCTGAAGTCGTTGACGTCATGTGCCTCAAGCCGTATCACGCACGTGAAGGAGGCCCCGCCACGGTGTTCTAGTTGCTAAGGTACTAGGCTGCTGACCCGCAGGACGCGGGATTGAATACCGGCTGCGGCGGCTGAATTTCCATTGGAGACGGAAATGCTGTAAGCCCATGCGCTCAGATTTGGGCGCTTGTTAAAGAATTTCAGGTGGTCAAAGTTTCTGGAGCCCTCCACTATGGCGTCTCTCATAATCATATCGTGGTTTTGTGATGCTAAATTGCACATGTAAATCAATCACGTGAAGGAGACTAAGGACTTTGTTTTTGTTTCTCTGATAATGTGCTTTATTGCCTATACCCTTTTATTGTTGTACTTTCCGGCTCTGTTGCGTGCTTTTTTGCGTGTATTCTGTTTTAAACATCCGGACGATGCTTTTTCAGAAGGGGTGAATGCCACGGGTGTTTCTTATTTTAACTCTTGTTTCATTCGGTTTTCGTCCATAAGGCTTATTGTCAGGAATTCTTAGCGCGAACTTCACCTCATTGTTCACCTCACGCGATCACGCGAACTTCACCTCACGCGATTATTGCAGATCGTTCTGTTGGAATTTCGCGCAAGACGCGGGTACTCAAGATTATGCCAGAACTTGCGCGATAACAAGTCATACGCCTGGAAAAAGAACATGTATAAATACCGATGGGTCTCGCCGCTTATTAGTTGATCAACGGCCGACGCTGTGTTCACCGCTATCAGTGGCAGCTTGTATTTCTGTAGCCTGTCCTTCAGTTTCCTGGCCACAAGTTTGGCGAAATAAAGAGTCCCCTTTTTAACTTGATTGATATGTGTGGTTTAACGTCCCAAAACCAACATATGAATATGAGAGACGCTGTAGTAGAGGGCTCCAGAAATTTCGACCACCCGGGGTTCTTTAACGTGCACCTGAATTCTAGCACATGGCCTACAGCATTTTCACCTCCATCGAAAATGGGGCCACCGCAGCCGGGATTCGATCCCGCGACCTGCGGGTCAGCAGCCGAGTACATTAGTCACCAGACCACCACAGCGGGACCCTCTTTGATTTGCCATCAGTTACCTACGTCCACGTCACGACCATGTGACAGCATAAATAAATTATATGAACTCGTATTTGTCCCACTTCGGCTGTAGTTCCGAGGAAGAGCCACTACAACCCGGTGAACTTGCACTCGACAAACATCTTTTTAACGTTCATAAATGTTTTCACTGCACTTGATCTACCCATACAAGTTGGTCGAGCCAACTCCAATTAAACGTACATGTCCCTATATGAGCGTTATTGCTTCTATTTACCTTGAGTAACCCGGAGACTTAGATGCAGTCATTTTTAGTGGAACTAGGAGGGGGACCTCCTGGAAAATATATAGACATACTCCTATACTTGCCATTTCCAATTTAACCTCCCTGCCATTCACTTAACAGTTGGCTGTATATCTCTCTTGAATTCTGCACTTACACCGTGACTGCGTGAGCCTTCCCAAGACCTGAAACTTAATATTGCATGTCTGCGCAGCCACAGTGTCAGGCATCGAAACGACTTCACTTTTTGACTGCCTGACATGTGATAAAAAACTTCCGTAAAATAGCGTTGTCAGTCTCAATGTGTGGTGTATGACGCCCTCGCCTTCAGGGGGCTTTCAGTTCCGTAGTTTCGCATTACTATTCTTTAAATATAAATGTCATGCCAACAAACTGAAAGGCAGGCTAGTGCAACAAAATCAGAACTATGTTTACTGTTGGCGTTGCATTCGGCTTCGAGCAGATACGTGATCGCCTACCTTTCTTCTTTATGCTAGTAATCGCCACTAAATAACATATAGGGGTTCGAAATGTAGATCCTTCTCTCAGAGGAGCACGAGCTCGGGGCGAGGCGCCGCATCGCCGCGTCGTGATTGGTCGACACGAGCAGCTTATTCGAGGATGCACGTATGCGCGCGCTATTCCATGGGATGGCGCGAAGCAGCGGTATCCCATGGTATCCCAAGCTTCGCACTAGTAACTTTGTTAGCGACTGCCAATGGCTCCGTCGCTGCCGAGACGACGAGTATCGTCGCTTCGCCACCTTTTCACTACTGCGGCGTCGATCTTCTCCAAATGGAGCATCCACGTTCTTATGAATTTTGCTCGGCAGTGCATCTTCCCAGTGGCTGTTTTTCGCCTACCGACCCCCAACCTCGCACTCCTTCCCTTAGCCCGTGGGAAGTTCGGTAAATATTTCAACAGAGTCTGTCTCTCTGGCGGGCCGTACCACAGCGAGTGCCCCATTTTGAGAACGCTGTAATTTCCGGTCGGCTCGGGGACAGGGATGGAAACAGCGAAACGACGACGCGAAAAGTAGCAGCGCAAACAAAACTTTCGCCTGAGGCGATCGTGGCGACGTTCACCATCTCGCAGTCATCGTGCACGGATTACATGCGACTGCGGCCGTAATCAAGGTGGCGTGTGAACTGTCGCGATGAGATGAAGAGAGGGGGTGCGTTTGCGCCTGTAGCACACGGTATGACTTCGACGATGGACGCGAGAATCGCAAATAGGTAAAATTTGAAAATGATAGCGCTACGTGGCCACGCCTAGCTCGACTTTCACGTGCGCGCGTCGACACGTATATATATTGCCACAGGCATCGCGTGACAATATATATAGTTGGTAGCTTCCGCAATAACAGCCAGCCAAGCGCGCTTCTCTCCGAGTTTTCAGCGCCACGAAATTGGGCTCAATCAACTCCAACCAGGCTTCAAGTCACATTACCGCTTCCGAAAAGTAGGTGCCGTGTTTGCCGTATTCGAACAAAACCTTGGTCACGTTCTGAAAAGCTAGCTTTGATATCAAAAGCAATCATCAGTTACGTTTTTTAAAAGAAGGAACCGCAAGGCGTCAACCACATTACAAATAATTATTTTCGGTACACAAAAAAGCAGTTAAACGTGACACACGTGCACGGGTTAAGGGTATAGTACAAATTGCAGATGATCACATATGATTACGTTG
Source organism: Rhipicephalus annulatus (assembly GCA_013436015.1). NCBI lineage: Eukaryota > Metazoa > Arthropoda > Arachnida > Ixodida > Ixodidae > Rhipicephalus > Rhipicephalus annulatus. The sequence continues at coordinate 1,172,245 of WOVY01001906.1, forward strand.
TGACACACACACACACACACACACACACACATATATATATATATATATATATATATATATATATATATATATATATATATATATATATATGTATGTATAAATATATATATATTTTAAGATAGGAAAAATTTTTCTGACCGAATTGTAATTTAAATGTAAAGAAATAAAAGTGGGTGAAAAGATTACTTGCTGTGAGCAGGTACCAAACTTGCGAACTTAGAATAACGCGTTCGATGCTCTACCACTGATCTACCATGGCGGCTATCTTCCCAGTGATTTTATTGGGTATATATGTCAATATAAACGTGGGAGCGCCATTCAGTAGTCTCAGTAGCCATGGTAGCGAGTGTGGCACACTCTTTATGAGCCTGTGTGACGTAGCACGGGAACTTATTTCAAGCTGGCAGCTGACCAACAGTCCCTCGTATACAACCTAATGCACCAAGTCTGCCAGTACGAGACCCTCGCTAATGAATCAAAAAAGAAGCGTATACTTAAGTGCTTGTTTTTCTATGTTTCACAATATAATAATGAGCTGTGACAGACAATGATGCAAGAAAAGTATAGCGGAAGTTGTTTGAATTGTAATGTAAATGGGAAAAAACAAAAGTGGGAGAAAAGAACTTGCCGTGGGCAGGAACCATACCAGGACTAAGTAGCGTTCAAGAGCGCATTGCGCATGATGGTGGGCGAAAAAGGCTAGTTAACTTAGCACACCATTTTGACCATGATCGCTGCCGGACGCCTTCGTGGGCATGCCATGCCTTGGCGGCATCGCGAAGGTGGCCAATGGCCACCTACCATTTCTGCCAGCACGTGTGTCCAGCCATAATGGCTTCCAAGCGAAATGATGGTATTGATCCAGAGGAATACGTTGATTGATTGATAGATTGACTGATGTGGGAGGTTTAACGTTCCAAAACCATCATATGATTATGGGAGACACTGTGGTTGAGGTCTCCGGAAATTTCTACCACCTGGGGTTCTTTAATGTGCATCCAAAGCGGACCACACGGTCTTACAACAATTTCGCCTCCATCGAAAGTGCAGCCGCCGAAGCCGCGATTTATTCCCGCGACTTTCTAGTCAGCAGGCGAGTACCTTAGCCACATGACCACCGTGGCGCAGCCCAGAGAAATACGTCGTCCAGGAAACCTTGGAACTCCTGTAGTTCCCATGCAGCCGCTCATGGTAATGTGGTTTGGCATGATCCGTAACTTCCATCCCCGAAGTGCACCGGCCCCTTAGATATCCATAATGTCGTTCACATGACGTTCGGGAGGTAGCAGAGTCAGCAACCCGGTCAAGAGGTGGAGTCCGCGGAAGATAGAGAGGCCCCGGCACTTACAGAGGCGGTCCAGGACTAGCAGTTGTGAAACACTAAACTGCTCAGGTTTTGTGACAGGCACTTGGCGGCGTGCATGATCTGCACTGAATCGTGGGTGAGCACACCGGGAAGCCTTAGGTGGTGGCCGCAGAAAATGTGGCCATCGCAGTGCTCAGTGCAGCAGCGATGTCCTGGATCGTGAAAACGGAGTGCGCGGTAGTCCCGGAACTCACGGCAGTGGGATTCATGGACAAGTACGCGTGGCTGGCTTCTCTTGTCGTGGACAGGCACGGGTGCGGTAGTCAGGAGCTGCAGAGGAGGACTTGACGTCATCGCCGAACGAGGGTGGCAGTGGCGGTAGGTAAGTGAGAAGTTGCCGAGGAGGCCTCCTATGGTACCGCGTTGACAGAATAGGTGAGCTCACGGCAGTTGTAAAAACAGAAGCTCCACGCACTGCGCTGCATTGACACCATGCCGAGGTCATCCTGCACGCTTTTTTCGGTGCACCCTTATGTGGCCTTGGCGGGGTTGCGTTGCCGGTCAGTGCACTGAATCTGGAGATACACACCGTAGCCGGGAGCGTTCCTTGCCGGCGTTCCTCTCCTCGAGGACTTGCACTTTGAGATGGTTTTGGGAGCTGATTGCCTCTTGTCAGGTGAAGTTTAACTCATGATAGATGGTGGCTGAGTGAAGCTCTTCTGCTGGACACGGAGCATTTTCTCGTCTCAAAAATCCTCAGTTAAACGACCACAGTGACAGACGTCCAGCAACAAGAACAACCTTAGCGACCAGCCAGATCGAGGCCTGCCTACGTCACGGCAGTCATTGACCAAGTGTGTGAGTGCTTCTCTAAATAAATCCATGGCTGCCGACAACTCACTTATGGAAGGCATGCTTTTTGATGGGACCTGTCCACCGCACCTTCGTTGAAACTAGCAATGCACCACATGTGAATGAAGACTGCATCAGTCCTTCCGGCGCTCCGGCGTGTGGCACGGTTTGCGATGACGGGAAGTACATTCCATGTGCATCACCACGAGGTAGTCTGCCTTAACGGGGGATTCGACTTGAATCGGCCTGATGGCGACCGGCGCGCACGGAACAGCAAGATGTCGCGTTCGTACAACTCTGGCGACAGCAGCGAGGTGTACAGCCATAGTGGCGTTGACCTGCATAAACGCTGGGGTACAAGACCATCAGACAGCACCTTACTTCCTCGGGGCCGTGGAACAGGAGAGCGCGGTAGGGCAGAGGTTCCTTCATCAAGCCATCAAGGCCAAGAATAACAACCTGTACGAAGTCGCCGGCGTAATTCATTGGCAAAAATTTGCCTGAAACAACCCGCACGACATATTCAATGGCGTTCACCAGAACCGTCTTCATCCAAATTTCAAAGCAAGAAGCATCGTGGCTGCGACCGGCCTCAGCGAGGCAGCCAATGCCGCCCGCCAGAGGCCTTGGTTCGACCTGTGGTGATTCAAGGCCTAGGTCTTTAATAGTTTCATTTTTGAAGAGACGACCACCGCCAGAGAAAGGCCATCTGTGGGAGGAATGTATGCACGCGGCGTGGCCTAGTGTATTGATGAATAGAACTGTGCTCTGGCACGGGCGCATACCTGGCTGGAGGAGAGTAAGTTGAAGAGCAGAATAAGAATAAGAACAGCCGACCTATATATATATGGGCTTTTGATCTTGGACTGGTCTTTGATTCTTAGGTAAGATGTAGTGTGTGAGACACAACGGAGCGGTTGTCTTCGTTTTATTTCAAACGGTTTCACGGTTTCGACCAGCGGAGTGGTCTTTGTCACTGGTTGAAACCGTGGGAAATAAAACTAAGACAACCGCTAAGTAGTGTCTCTTTTCTTTTCAAGTATATATATATATATATATATATATATATATATATATATATATATATATATATATATATATATATATATATATATATATATATATCAGCAGTTCTATGGAGGTTCTTTCATTAAAGCGAACCATTCTCTGTTAATCTCCCTAATCTTCTCAGATCAAGTGCAACGTTGTAAAAGCTAGCGAGACTTCTTCTTTGAGTCGTTGCTTTCACAACAAGTAGTTCGACGTTATTATTACCAATAATTTAGTTTTTCTTTTGTTATTATGGCGAAAAGGGATTGAAGATATTGTGTGCCTTGCAAAGAAGAACGCTGTTGAACGTGTTAATATGGGGCTCTATAGCTTAGTTTTTACATCACTTCACACAGAGGCTCTATACTCTGGGTACGTCACGATGGCAGCCACCTGGACTTTCAGTGTCAGTGGACGATAGGCCACCACAAGGTAGTTAGGTACCCGCGTTCTTTTGTGCTTACTCTGTTATTTTTCTGTTCGCAAGTTGCGCCAAAGGGGAGCACGAAGAAACGCTAGGGTACACCGGCATTAATCAGATGTCACGCGAGCGACCACGAAACACGTGGAGCTATACGTTTTGCTGGCCGAACTTCCTGCATAGCTTCCACAGCGTTGCACCGGATGTATGAAACGGAGTATAGCCGAGGAATCAAACTTTTGACACCTATTGTCCTCAAGCATAGTGAGCCGGTGAGGCAACCATCACACGCATGCTTCTTGAGTGCCAATGTCAGCGATACTTTATTGCTCTCCGCTCATGGCACAAATGGTGCTGCCATCCTAATATGGTGCGAGAAACTACTTCATAAGGCATCGCTTCTTGAAGTGGTTTCCGTGGACCATGAGTGTTCCGCAGGCCCCTCCTAAGGGTTTTGCGAGCCACTAATAAGATTTCTCTGGTTCCACCCTTGCCAAATCACTTGAACTATGAACCCGAGGTGCGATCTAATGGAAGCGCCTGTATGATGACACATTTGAGTGTCAACAAGCTCATATCAGTGCATTAACAAAAACGCACTGGCTGCGCAGTAAATGCAAGGAAACTTCAGTTGCATGTCAATAAACAAATTTCTATGTGTCCGTGCTTTTAAATTTATTGCACGTGAATGAAGCATGAACTGAACTGGAAATGTTTGAATAAAAGCGGTAGGCGGAGGGGGGCGGTGTTCTTAGGCATTTGTTAGAGCAGAGCAAGGCTCAATGGGACCAACCTGCTTGAAAACTACTGGTTTGAGGAATAGCCAGCATTGAGCGTTTGTGCCACGGCACCGCCTGAAGCTAAAGCTTCGCTGCTTTGCCTGCAGCATTCGAACATAAAAGGAGAAGCCAAAACATGAGGGATGGTGCATTGTGCAAACGGCAGTGATGACGGAGAACCATGGTGAGTAAACGTAGTGGGGGTCAACTGGCTAGATCGTTCTTCTATAATGTGGGTAGCACTGGAATTGATTCCCAGTGCACAAAGGCACCCGTTGGAGCCAGTTTTTGAATGGTGTCGGTTCTAAATCTACAGATGGTGTTCTTTCCTTTGAGTACACTTCTTTTCTTTTACTTCCTTTTTCATCAATTCTGTGCCGTGCTCTAGGTTGACTAAATAAACGTCTTACCTAACCTCCAACCACTGAGAAAGAAAAGTTGCATCCAGGGGACGTGCTGTGCGTTAAGCTCCTTGCCTCGACGTCGGCAGCAGTGCGGACGCCAGAACGTGTACCTGTAGGGGTGATACTGTATGGAATACTGTAATATGGGCGCAGAATGCTTCTTTGGGCCCCCGTTGGTTGAAATGTGTTGAAGAATGTATTACATTCTTTCGGGACATTAACCTTACTGAATAGTGAGGGAGCACGACTATGTGGAGTAAAAGAAACGTCACACTCACAGAGAATGCATTAACTATGCAGCAGGACGTATATAGCTTCGTCACATGTAGATTACAAGAGGCCGCGATAGATCTGCTGCAACTATGCCTATTTTGTGTTCCGTGAATAAATACGCGAGGTCCTCCTCCTAACAAAAATTAACGGAGTTTGTGACAATAATGAACAGGTTTAGGCGCTGCATGAAACTACTGTGGCATCAAGGGCTGCTTTTACCGCAGAGCAAATCAGGTCTAGAGGGCCGGCGTGCACTTTCATTCTCGTGCGATGTTTATACAGGCCAGCGTGTTGCATTTTCTGTATCTTTACTGAAACTCTGTCGCACGACTCGTGTTTTTCAAAACCAATATTTTGTCATCGTAATTATACGTATGTGAGTCCGTTTATTACAATGTTAACAGGGCCTTGTTTCGTATTTGAAGGACACCACAAAGTGGGAGGGCTTATATACCTATCTGTCAGCACATGTATTTTGAAATAGGCAGCCAGCAGCTATTTCCTTTACTTTTATTGCGATAGCAAATATATGAACACTGTAGGCTGGATTTTTATGCCAGCGTAGGCATCATCGTGGACGTCGACGTCACCGTCACTCGCCGTATATGTATACGTAGCTATATATGAAAACACAAGAAAGAAAAATATTCCAGAAAAACGACTCCAGCGCGCGGAATCGAACATGGGGCCACTGTAACATGAGTGGTAGACGTTAACCACTCAGCCACCGAGGAGCAGGTTCTTGAATGCTCAAACGGCAAGCTATTTATATTTCCCATTTATTGCTGGTGACGAACGTCTCAGGGGGGGGCGGGCGGGGGGGGGGCTATCGTGTTTTTAGCATTACCATCAAAATGGTGCATTGAGGACGCGGTGGCACACGCTCCCATTTCCCATTGGTACTTTGCCCTGCGGAGGGGAGGGAGGCGGAAGCTCTCTGGCGTGCCCTTATCTCGCGGTGGAGAGGATCCTGTCTTGGATGGCTTTGGACTTTCACCAGAATGATTGTGTTGTAATTACCGGGCACAACAAAGGTCACTGCAATCATTGCACAGTTCTCGTTTGCGAAAAGGGCGCGCTTTTCAGACACAGTGAAGTAACGACTCAGACACTTTTTCGCGTTCATCTGTACCTGTCAGTATATTTCGTGCGTCATTTGTGCGTAAGAAACACGGGGAACGTTTTTATCTGTTTGCCAACCTGCGCGTGACCTTTCAATTTGTTGCTATCACGCTCATTGATTCGCCTTTAAAGCGAAGCTGTGACTTTTTTCTACGAAAAAAAGAAGCAATACGACTTTCACCGGTAATCGACAGAGTGGTAAATCGCCGTGAACGTCTATTGAAATCTAAACAGATCTTTTAAAGTGAAGGTAAGTGAGCAGCCTGCGACAGAATAAAATACTATTATAGGGGTTTAACGTCCCATAACCACGTTATGATTATGAGACGCCATAGTGGAGGGCTCCAGAAATTTGTACCACCTGAGGTTCTTGAACGTGTACCTAAATCTAAGCACATGAGCCCAAGAATTTTGGCCTCCATCGAAAATGCAGCCACCGTGGCCGGGATTCGATTCGCCGTGACCGAGTGCCTTAGCCACTAGACCCCCGTGGTGGGTGCGATGGAATTAATGTCGAGAGGCTTGCGCTTTAAGTAAATTCTGTAACGTGTTTCATATCTGTTTTTGTTATTTTTCAGTTGTTATTGCTTGCATTATTTGTGTTACATCTCTCAAATTTCGATTATTCCCGACTGAAGAACCTGAATGCAATGATGAGCCTCATACACAGTTGCACGCTTGTACTGAGTCGTAATGAACATTATTGGAAAGGGTATGGTAAGTTAACAGCTGCATATATCCGATGCAATGTTTTACAGTGAAAGCTGTTGTGAGATCGCAACACGGGCAGCGTTCTCCCATTAGTTGTCCGCCCCCGCCGCTGGTGTCCGCAAGCACTATTGCGCGAAATAAAAAAAAACATAAATAAATATAAAGCACCAAGGGCACATTGGGATTTCAATACGGGTGCCAACGAGCACTCTACCCCTGAGCCACGCTGGCACTTTGAACATCTTTGCAAACTTGCCTTAGGCAGCCTTGATGTCGGGAAACGATCGCGTTAATGTGAGTAATAAAGCGCTTTAGAACAGCAAAAGAAGAACCAGGTGTCACATAATGCGAATTGCATTTCGAGTGGGTTGTCCTTTTACAGAAGTTTGATCTTGTTCACCTAATAACTGTGATGCATACCCACTGTGCAGTGTAGTGGGGATTACAAAAGCTTCTGGCATAATTATTCATCACCGTCAGCCCCAGCACAAAAAATATTGCGCGAAGTTCCTTGGAAGTGTGCAGCGGGTACCACACTTCTCTGAAGAATGACGAAGGGTGGCATAATGCATGGCTGCCTACTACACAATGATTGATGGCGTAGTGGGTAGCGTGCAAGGGTGCTTGCAGCATCTACCCAAAGAGTGGTAAAAAAGGGCTCAGAAAGGCTGCTCCTTGAGCTTTCGCTATGACAGTGCTTCGCGTTCCACGCTGTCCTGGCAGTTTTTTACTTTTATCACTTTTATCACTTTTTACTTTTATTGTTATAATGATGATTCATTTGTTATCTTCAAGGTACACACTGCCACTCTAGTTCAGTCAGTTTTTGAGTTTGAGATCTTGGTAAGCATTTGGATGGTAGTGCACCTAGAAACGCGAAAAGCACAGGGAGCTTATTATAGGTGGAGGTGCAGAATTGAACAAAAAGGAGTTTGAGATGAGGTGGTGAGACAAGAGAACATGTCACCAAAGCCGCGCATGCACCGCTGCGCACTACGATTCAATTGGTACCACCGCCCTATGCCTTGGCTCTTGAGTTTGTTCGGTCACCAAGGCAGCCACCTTTCCCGCGCACTTCTCGCTTTCCTCTCCATGGCGCCCACTCCACTGAACAGAAGCGCCACGTCCGGCCGGGGCGTCCGGGGCTCAGGGCGTTCGCAATGTGCCGGAAACGGCTTTGGCTTGAGACGGGAAAGCTTCCTCCGGGCTACAGGAAGTCCTTGGCACGCTCTAATGGATCGATGCCGCCAAAGTGAGAGTAATTGTATTGGTTCTTAAGATTTAGTGAACCGTCACTGAGGATTAGGCCGGTCGTTGTGGCTGGCTGTTCCCGACCACCGAGGAACAAAGCGCGGGCGGCAAGCTCTGGTTTATACGTCTTGTAGACAACGCCCTAAAGCATATATATGAGCTACGGACGGTCCGCGCCGACTGCCGCTGAGGATTTCGCGGCCAGGGGGTTACATTCCGCGTGCCGTCTGCTTGGGAGAGATCACACTGATCTCACTTCGCTTGCACTTTTTCGATGCTCGCTTGTAGCAGCCTGTATACAGAGAAAGCTGAGACTAGCCGTGCCATGTAATTTCTTGTCTGTCATGAAGAATTGCTCGTGGCGAGCAAAACTCAATCACTGGTGAACTCGGCGCACGTATACCTTCCCGCAGTGTCAGTGAATCTCAGTTAGCACGCAGTATCGTTCTTTTTGCGGTGTTATACGCTGGGTCTGCGTCTTTCTTTCCCATTGCTTCCTCGCTATTTTCCTCCAGTCAGCTTACGTACGCGTCGTTCACATTGCTAAGCTCAAATGTGATCTAGTGGGCTTTTTAACAAAATACTTACGACCCTAAAAATACCGCTTTCAAAAGCGATGCATACAACTGGGACTGCTAAGCCGAAAAATGCGGGCAGTCATGACATAATTTTACCGTTACGAACCAAAAGTCAAAAAACCACAAAAAATGTCGAATTCTTCATGTAAATGTGAACTCTGGAAGAAGGCATAACAAATGAACAACGTGGTCTAAAACAGAGGAGAAATGAAACCAGCATAACCGATGGATTGCATTAAGCGCTTCTACTCCGCCCTATTGACTAATTTAGCTAAATGAAGAATCTATCGCGCAGTTAGGCCTTAGATATATTGCACATATGTTGTCCATCCGTACACTTTTTGGTGGATTTCTCAAATTGTTTTCATTCTGTTTCAGTCAGTCACAAGTCTGATGAGAATTTAGTTCGCTTTAAAGTATACGCCCTGGTATCAAAATTTGTGGTACTAGCAAAACAAAAAAAACTTTGATGTGAGCACCATTGTTATTTGTAATTATCTGTCTGATCTCTTTGTCTGTTAAAAGCACGCAATCTGGAAACATTACAAAGAGAAATAAACACATAACCATGCTGACTTTGTGCCCTACTTAAAAACAAAAACAAAATAACAATAAACATATAATTACTAAATGCCAAATATGCCATGAAGCTCCATTCAAGACTTTTCCAAAGCTAATTGGTTTCGCGCAGACTCAACCGCAAACATGCTGCTGTTTTGTTTTCATTATATATAGTACTTTTCTCCACTATGCCACTTGACGTATTCTCACGCGGACAACCGAAAGAGAAATTTTGCGGCTATGTTGCAGTCCAAAGCTGCACGCGGAGTGTTGCGCAAAGATGGTCAGGTAACAGCACAAACTACAAGGCTGCACTGAGAGCCCGGAGATACAGGATTCACTGGGCGGACCTTTCTGCAGGAGGGGTACGATGAGAGTCTCTGAGCGAACTTATTGCTTCCGGCCCAAGCTGCCGTGTTTCCGCAGTGATTTCGTTGCTTCATACAATGGAAGCGCTGGCAGCGCAGAAAACTGAGCAGTCAATGACGCAGCTTGGCTCATTCTTTTTTGTCTTCTCCATAGAGAGCCGTGCACTATGTTTGGCATTAGATACTCTTCGACGTTGACTATCGAGACACATGTGCTTAATCGGAGGCCGATGTCCTGGCTTCTGTGAAAAACACCTGCGCACAAATGTTCTTGCACTGCAGTGTGAACGCTAGCCAACAGCAAAATCTTTCGCAGCAGAAAACGCTTCTGAAACACAAAAGCAATATGTCTCCTTCTAAGGGTAGTGAAGTACCCAGAGAGCATGTGTGTGGGCTCATACGACTTTTTTTTTGCACAAGCAAGGGGAAGCTTTTGTGTCAAATAAATGGGACGACATCGTAAATTATAACATATTTTTTAGAGGGCATATTTCGCAACGTGTGATTGCCTCAGTATTGTTGTTTGCTGAGAAGCAACATGCGAAATGTGCAATGCTAAGCAATAAATAGGCTGATCTGTCCGCCCTTCTTTCTTTTTATTTTTTTAGGTTTTGGCCTATCTGAAGAGAGAAAGGTATATGTAACGCGGAAAAGCAGGGAGCTTAACCTCAAGAAAAATATAGGTATATGGTCTGCTACTTAGCGCCGGGGAAAGGTTGAAGATAGGCAGAAATGTATGAAAAAGAAGAATGAGAGACTGAAAGAGACAAGTAAAAACACACACTCACAAGGGTGTCTCAATCATTTGATAAGGCACGTCACTCGCAGAAACTACAGCACCGACATCGCTTTCTAGTGTGAAGTTGCAGGTTGCCGTCATTTCAATATGGATTGCCCAGAAAGCGGCTGATCGTCTACGTGCGCCTACACAGCAGGGAGGGGCTGTTTGTGATGGTTATACTTAGGGCAATGACACAAGATATGTCCCATGGTTTCTTCACTGCCACAATGGTCGCAGTGAGCACTGTCGACCATATTGACGCGGCTAGCAAACCGTTTGCCAATGACACGGCACGCCACATGCAGCAGAGAAAGGAGAAAGGTAGCCTCGCATAGGGGTAGTAAAGGTGCCATTCTGAGCAGTAAGAATCGATTCAGGCGTAGAAGTACGGGTGTGAAATAAATCAGATATGTTCCACGTAGATCTGGCAACATCACGCGCAATGTGAGTGTGCGGGTCTTCTCTTTCGACGTCACTTTCTCACAATGCAATGGATGAATGCGATCGAATCTTCGTGCGGGTAACTACTGCCTCCTCAAGAAATCCAGTTGAGATGACGGGAAAGCACTGCCTAACAAAGATGATTAAAATCGTCCCAGCCAAGAACACACACAGGCATAATTGTTCTAAATAATATTGAGTTTAGTGGCTTGGTCATTCCGTAGAAAGAAGAGCTGATGTCCACCACGTACCAGAGTCTAGATTTACTTACCATCGACAGAACTTTCTCATGTGGGAAAAGACCATCAGCTTGCGTATAATGTCTGCGATGTATATACAATACGATGTACAAAAAATCATTGCTGATAAAGGGGACGAAGGCATGGTTACATTTTTAGCAACAATTGTTTTTGCTTAGGTGGCAGTTTAAAGAGTTTAAGAGTAAGGCCGGTAAGTTGACCAGATATCAGCATACTGTTGGTTATCTTTCACTGGGGTGGTGAAATATGGATGAAAAAGAGGTTTTAGAAAGAGAGAAAAAGAGCGATAAAAAACGAAACATACCAAGGAAGACAATAAGAACACAAGATTTAAAATGGTGTCGTACACCTCACACGAGCGACTGACTGTGAGGTTGAGTATAAGTGCTCTCTGTCTCTCTCGCTCTCTCTTTCTTTACACCTTTCACATTCAAACACCCAAATTTCGCAGGCAGCAATCATAACGGCAGTCCTGTACTGGTTAATCTCTCTTCTTTAAATGCAAACTTTGATGTGTTATCTTTGAAGTGCATGAAACGCTTTGCAAACCATTATAACTATAGCCGTTATAACGCCAACCTGTTAGGATCGCTATCAGATAATTAAGGCGGATATTAAGGTCTTTTATTGGTTGCTTGCTTATTTTTTGTCTGCAAGATCAAGCTTAAGCAAAACAGAGTCTGAGCTTGTTAGATCACAATCGAAAGAGTGTTTCTGGAGTTACATACCGCGGTACTGTGCGCAAGTGTCGACAGCTTGGGGAGAACGTGATATGGAGATGGTTTCGAGTAAGAAAGGAAGGATGCTTGTGCAATGTAAGCAATAATTGACGCTTCACCAAATTGTTGCAATTCGCTAACTCGGCCGCTATGATAATGCGATGACTTGAAAGTTACATGCAGTCGTTCTATTTTGTAGTATACCGGTACCACGTTAAGGTCTAAATGAAATGCTGCATGCACAACACCTATTTTGGTGGCGCGAAAAAAAAAAACACGGATGAAGGAGAAAACACAGGATGGGCGCAAAGTTAAGTTTTGTTTAATTTGAGAACTGGCTAACCTCCCTGTCCTTCCTCATTTATTCCTCCTCCTCCTTTGTTTAATTTTTTATAATATAAAATGTCACAGACACCTACCTCAACAAAGCATTTGATGCGCCGCTAGGACGGCAATAAACGCCCTTTAGGCAAAAATTACTGCTGCGCGCCTTTCTCGAATGTCCGCGCGGTCACCGAAAGCACACATTCCTGTTGCGTGAACGTTGATGAGCAGTGCCAGCAAGATTTCTGAAAGTACTGGCGCATCACGTTTTAAGGAATTGAGCCTGAAGTGCGTGACTGCAGGCGAGCTTGTTTACGTCTCGCCTTTTTTTTCTTTCTGGCGATGTGTCCGACGGCAAAGGAAGGCAGCGTCACGACGTTTGTCCCTCCTTCCGTGCGATCTCCGCTCGGACCGTGTACACTGCGCGTCCCAGTCGGCAGGAGCTCCTTATTGCGCTGCTTGAGCCCCGGAGCCACTTGGCCGGGACCCAGTTGGGCTGCGCGTAATTGCAGCTTTTAAATGTATAGCTGACAGCTGCAAGCGCCCGGTGGACGGCTGCCGCCAACCGTGAGCAAATCTCGGCTTGACACCTCCGTCAACAGCTAGGGCCACTTTGATCGCAACCCTGTCACGGTCAGTCCAACCTCCCTCACCCGCCCCTATTTCCCTCACCCCCTCCCCACCATCTGAGTCGACCACCGCCTCTTGATCTCTTGTGAGAAGACCCAGTTATTACTGACGAGCAGCCGACGGCTGGTAGCGGCGACTGCTCGTCTCTCTCCTTAGGCGAGTTCTTCTGTTTGCGCTGCTCTCGGCCATTCGATTGACGCCACCTATTTAATTTCGTGCCTCCGTATCGCGCTGTGCCTCTCGGCAAACTTTGATCTCCACTTCCGGCGTGGCGGACACTGTAATATATGCGATCCGGGCGCCTCTCCTGGAGGTCCGTCCACCAGTGCCAAGAACTGACCGAGCGCACTTAATCAGCGACTCTGGCCAACGCTCTAGGTACGACACAGACTGCTGTTAGACCGATGGGCGAAGCCGTTCGCTTCTTAAGAAACGCGGTGGGCGCAGCCGGCCCTGGCCTTCACCGTTCAGTCCTCCGTTCTGCAGCCATGGTAGCTGATGCATGTGAATGTATAGGCTGCTTTTCCGGCACCCCAATAGCGCAGTCAAACATCTACTCATCGACGTATAGAGAGTAAGCAAGAGCGCTGAAGTGTGTTAGACTATACACTGCGCATAATTTCTAAGATTAACTCTGTGTATATGAATCCCTGTTACGTGAATGCAGTTCCCAAGGCGGAGATAGGCTTGTTAGCCAATCATTTCACTTATGGCTCATTTAGTTTATGAGGAGCACTGTAAAACAAAAAAAACAGCGCATTACAAAAAGAAACTACAGAACATTCAAACAACCGCCTTTCCATTGTTTATTTATTCATTCAAGTTATTTATTCAATGGCCCTTTTTAATGCACGCACGTATAACCTCATATTCACGTTTTTTCCCGTTTCACGCTCTCGCCAGACAAATGGCACTATTTGAAGAATGATCCGTTTCCTTCGAATCTATTACTTTTCGCGATCGCACTGAGTTGTCGATACTGGCTGCGCGGTGAACTACGCGATGTGGAAGAAAGCGTTCGTTTTGCCATACGCGCTTGTGCCACGCTCGTTTTTGCGGTACCGGAACCTACAGATTCGATTTCAACGCCGCTACCCCAGGCAAACGCCACTCGGCCAACTTCTCAAGCTCACCTTGTAAAATCGAGATTGGTTTGAGTAACGTCGACGAGGAAGTTGCTTCATTGATACTGTGTTCACTGTTTTTCTTGCTCTCGTAGTCCCTTCTTCTTCATTCTCATGCTTGTTTGACTGCCCTCCCCACTGACACTGCTGTTCAGTACTGTTTTTTAAAGTACCTGCTTGATACGTTGAGGTGAGTTGTCTCAACATGCACGTAAGTACGATGCAATCATGCGTATACGATCATTTAACCAAGCTAATAACACTCTAAACAAACTCAATAAAGTCGCTAATTTTGTACATGCTACACCAATGACCTACTGCTATTCGATGCTCTGTGAAAAGCCCTATAAGTTGAGTCAATTAAATGTTCAGACTCACTAAACTTTGCGTTATGAATAGTTGCGCATATTTTAGCGTTTGATAACTTTTTTTCTTGCAGTTAGCTCGATAGTTACAGCAGTATAATTTTGACAGGCCTAAATTAAACTTAATAGGAAAGGCAGCACTGAAAAGCCATTTTAGAAATGTGGGAAAAAAATCAGGTGCATGCTTATCTTGCAACCAGGCACTTAGGCCGCCGGCACATATAATCTCGCTCTAAGATGTCTGAACTGCCAAAGCGTGTATCAGTGGCATGGAGTTAAAATGGCGAGCGGGGTCTGTGGGACTTTATAAAATACGAGAAAACACCTATGAACGCACCTACCACCTAGAAGATATCGTCTGGTCACCACTACACCACCTTTGGATGTTAAAACAATGAGCGCAAAAGGAAGATGTTAATGAGCACTGTCTATGAAGATCACAACACCATGCGGGAATCATGTCAGTCCGGTGTTTTCAGTTAGCACGGATTTCCACCTGCAACGAAAAACGCCGAGTTTCACCTCCAGGCGGTAATCGCAATGAGCCGGAAAAGCTGGTAGCCCAGTAAAAGTGTTCGAGGAAGTATACTTATTGCATTTATTTAGACATGACACTGCAGCTGCTCCGCTTTACAGCAGCACTTTCAGTGCAGTATGCATGTAATACGCGGCCGCAAATCATACTGCCGTACTCTTTCGCAGGCCGCATGCCAATTATAACATATATTACGCGTCCCGCGTGGATGCATTCAACACGGCAGTTAAGTACAATTGTTACTGCGTACTATCTCAATGCATAGATACGTGAATGGCGCGGAAAGCGTGACTTTCGACTCGGTCGAACTGCGACGTGTCTCGAGTGTCATTAAGTGAGTGTGTGCTTTCAGCCGGCATCATTGCAGCATTATAAAACCTTGCTCTGGCTCGCACTTTCACACCACCAGTGTATTTCTAGTAGCCAGAATGACAGGCAAATGATAAACACATGCGGTGCATGAGTGCGAACCTGAGTGAGCTTCTATAGCGCTGCGTGGACGCCGGCTACCTGCTGCTGGCAAGGCACGCCGCAGTCAAACTGGCAGGGTGCCTTGCCGCAGCCAAGGCATGCCACAGTTCGACTGAAAAGAAAGCAATGCTTTCTGCTGTTTGCGTTTCTTTCAATCGCGATAGTACGTACCTGACGAAGTTGCTTCCGCAGTCTGAAATGCACGTACTGTAAACATTCCAGGCTGCCGAGGAAGATCTCGCCCCGATGTGGTGGTCTAGTGGCTAAGGTACTCGGTTGCTGACCCGCAGATCGCGGGATCGTATCCCGGATGCGGCAGCTGCATTTTCGATGAAGGCAAAAACGCTGTAGGCCCGTGTGCTCAGATTTCGATGCACGCTCAAGAACCCCAGTGTGTAGAAATTTCCGGAGCCCTCCACTACGGCGTCTCTCATAATCATGGGGTGGTTTTGTTAATTTAAACCCCGTATATTGCCAACATTGATGAACGAGCCACTGTGGCTCATACCCGTTTTGGGCTACGAAGAAGAAGAGAACGTTTTCGTTGCTCTGGTTCGGGTGAACTCCTGGCTGCAGGTCTTGTTTTTGTTCGCGACATTACTGGTGGAGACGCTGGGTACGTGTACTTCGGCTGTGTCGGCCATCGTAGAGACAGCTACATCTCCCAGAGCAAGAAGCAGCCGCCGCCTGCGTGGGTTACCCCCTGAATTCGGTCTCTTGACATAGACAACCAGAAAGATGGCAACTACGATGACAAGCCAGGCGGTCCAAACCAGCGATGCCCATGGTTCTTTTCTCGCCCATGTTTTTTATGCGCCACAGACACCAAAGCCGTTCCATGGAGACATCTTCGAGGATGTTGATGACTGGCTCGACCACTTTGATTGAGTTGCCAGTATCAACGAATGGGACGATGTTCGCAAGCTGCACCGAGTTTACTTTTACTTTGAGGATTCTGCGAAGACGTGGTACGAGAACCACGAGGGCTCCTTTGCAACCTGGCAAGAGTTTAGCCGTCAGCTCCGTGACGCCTTTCGGAACACCGAGAGGACGGAGAGGGCTGAACAAGCCATATCCTGCTGAAATCAGCGGCTGAACGAACGAGTATCCATGTTTGTCGAGGACATGCTTCGGCTCTTCAAGCGCGCGGACCCTACCATGCCCGAGGAAAAGAAGGTGAGGCATTTGATGCGCGGAGTAAAAGAACAGCTTTTCTCTGGGCTCGTGCGCAGTCCACCAACGACAGTCGCCCAGTTCATCAGTGAGGCGACCACTATGGAACGTACGCTGCAGCAGCGGTCATCTCAATACGAACGCCAGATCCCGGCCACCGCATGCTCTATCGGCTCTGACAGCGAGAGACAGGCCCTCGCAGACTTCATTCGAAGTATTGTTCGGGACGAACTGCGACAGCTTCAGGCGGTGGGATCCCATCAACCTGTGTTTGCCCTCGCGGATGTAATCAGACAAGAAGTCCGGCAGGCCGTCACACCCCTGACCCCAATCACACCACCGATTCCCGAGGCGCCAGTCCTGACATACGCAGCGGCATTGCGATCACCTGCGCCACCGGCTACAGATCCTGCTATGCGGCCCAGGTACCAGGCTATGCAGTCATTCTACGCCACTGCTTCGAGCCCGCCTTGCGGCTCAAGGTTCCCGAGCACACCCACCTATCTACAGTCTACCTCAAGACAAAGTGGTAGCAAGGCAAGCACGTGGCGCACCTTGGATAACCGTCCGCTCTGCTATCACTGCGGCGAAGCGGGTCACGTATACAGGAACTGTCAATACCGGCAACTAGGTCTCCGCGGCTTCCATCCTGATGCTCGATGCCTGCGCTACGGTGAGCACCCCCGCGAAATCAAAGCCTATCTCACGGGCCAGCGAACACCTTCGACTGTTCAGCACCACCAGTCGAGATCACCGTCGCCTCGCCGGTCTACGTCACCCAGTTTGCCCTCATCGTCTTCCGCTCCTTTCAGGAGCCGGTCACCAAGTCCCCGCAGGGGAAACTAGGAACGGCGACTTCTTGGGGTGAAGTCGCGGCCCGGCGAACTGTAAAAGACCCTCATTCGACGCAACGACCAGACGAGGACCATTCCGGTTTTGCAGTGTTCTCTGATAGCAGAAAGATCGTTTCTGCCGAAATCGCCATCTTCGTCGACAATCATGCTGTCAACGCCCTCGTGGACACCGGCGCCGACTATTCCGTGATGAGCGCCGCACTGGCATCTGAACTGAGGAAGGTTACCACACCATGGCAAGGATCCCAGTTGCGCACGGCAGGGGGCCATCTTGTGATGCCTACCGGTATGTGCACGGCACGTATTCGTATACGTACGTCGACATTTGCAGGCTCTTTCCTCGTATTGCACGTGCGCTCTCGGCCATTCATTCTAGGAATGGACTTCCTGCGTGAATACGGTGCCGTCATCGACCTCAGTGAATTACTTGTGTCGTTCGAGGATTCTTTTTGCGCTGCAACTGACAGTACACAATTCCGGAAAAGAGCACTTCGTGTTACCGACGATTCTCTGACTCTCCCACCTCGAAGCAGCCTCTTTGTCGAAGTAGAATTGAGACAGGACATGTCTGACGCGGTAATTGCAGAGGCCAATTTGTTTCTCCTTATTTAACCACAAATCTGTGTTGCCCGAGGAATCATTCAGCCTAGCAATAGGCATGTTCACCTGCTGGTCAGGAACTTCAGCGACGAATATCGCCACCTAACGAGACACACTGCCATTGCATATTGTGAAGAACTTGCCGATGCCGATGGCTCACCCACGTTAGCTTTATTTTCATCGAATAGCCACCCTGACGAGGCGTTCGCGAGCACTCTCGACGTAAACGAGAGACTACCTTCGTCTCAACGAGAAAGCCTTTTTCGTTTACTCGGCTCATTTCAAGACTGCTTTGCCACTACGTCAAAGGTTAAACAGACACCACTTGCTCAGCACCGTATCATCACGGAACCCACCGAGAGACCCATCCGACAACACGCCTAAAGGGTGTCGCAAAAAGAGCAGGACGCTATACGTGACCAAGTCCAGCAGATGCTCCAGGACGACGTCATACAGCCATCAACCAGTCCCTGGGCTTCGCTAGTTGTGCTAGTAAAAAAGAAGGATGGTACGTTGCGTTTTTGCGTTGATTACCGTAATCTGAACAAGGTCACCAAAAAGGACGTTTATCCTCTACCCCGGATAGATGACTCGTTGGACCGTATACGCAACGCTAAATTTTTTTCTTCCATGGATTTACATAGCGGCTAATGGCAAATTGCAGTGGATGAGCGCGACCGCGAAAAGACGGCGTTTATTACTCCCGATGGCCTGTACAAGTTTAAAGGGTTGCCTTTCGGTCTATCCTCAGCGCCAGCTACTTTCCAAAGAATGATGGATACGGTTCTCATAGGGCTCAAATGGCAATCATGTCTTGTTTACCTTGATGACGTCGTGGTCTTTGCAGACACGTTTGAACAACACGTCCAACGCCTTCATGCAGTATATTTCAGGCAATCAGAACAGTGGGGCTTTCTCTCAAACCCGAGAAATGTCATTTTGGATATGAAGAACTGAAGTTCCTTGGTCATGTTGTGAGCCATGCCGGCATCCGCACAGATCCGGAGAAAACCCGTGCTGTTGCCGCCTTTCCCGTGCCCAGAAATAAGCGCGACCTACGCCGATTTCTGGGGCTCTGTGCGTATTACAGGCGCTTTGTCAAAAACTTTTCGAAGATTGCTGAACCCCTCAAGAAGCTTACAAAAAACGGTGTCTCGTTTGTTTGGGGTCCCGATCAGTGTCATGCGTTCGACACCCTCCGAAACCTCCTCCAGGCTCCGCCTGTACTGGGTCATTTTGACGAAAGCGCTGACACGGAAATACACACTGACGCCAGCAACGTTGGACTAGGAGCGGTATTAGTTCAGTGGCATAATGGCGTAGAGCGCGTGATCGCTTATGCGAGCAGAACGTTATCCCCAGCGGAGAAAAACTATTCTGCAACCGAGAAGGAATGCCTCGCTGTTGTCTGCGCCATAACAAAGTTCCGCCCATACTTGTATGGCCACCCATTTAGGGTAGTTAGCGACCACCATTCCCTTTGTTTGCTCGCAAATCTCAAAGATCCCTCAGGTCGTCTAGCATGATGGAGCCTTCGGCTACAAGATTTCGATGTCACCATCGTCCACAAATCTGGGCGGAAACACACCGACGCCGACTGTCTCTCACGTGCACCGGTCGAAAATGCCAACACTGACCTTGAAGACGACGACACTTTTCTTTCTGCCGTATCAGCGACCCGCTTGGCTGAGCAACAGCGTCACGACTCGGAGCTCATTCCGCTCATTGACTACCTGGAAGGACGCAATTCCCACCCTCCTCGAAGCTTTGCACGCTCGCTATCCTCCTTTTGTTTCCGCAATGGAGTGCTTTACAAAAAGAACTTTCATCCTACACAAGCTATGTATCTGCTTGTTGCGCCAACTACGCTTCGTGGTGACATTTTACGTGCGTGTCATGATGAGCCATCGTCCGGACACCTCGGCTATACGCGCACGCTACAACGAATTCAACGCTCCTACTACTGTCCACGTCTCGCAAAGACTGTGAAGCATTACGTTCGCAGATGTCGCGACTGTCAGCGACGTAAGGTTCCACCTTTACGACCAGCGGGACTACTGCAACCAATAGGCCCACCAAAGGCACCCTTTCATCAGATTGGCATGGACTTGCTGGGGTCACTCCACGTCTTCGTCTGGAAACCGGTGGAGTGTGGTCGCTACCGACTACTTAACACGCTACTGTGAAACGAAGGCGCTTCCAAAAGCAACCGCAGCAGATGTCGTCCAATTTTTCGTGAACAGATCGCGAAACATCACAAACATTTTCGCCTCTCCTTACATTCGTATTACGTCACGGTGCTCCAGCTGTCGTCATAACTGATCGTGGGACAGCTTTCACCGCAGAGATGCTGCAGGAAGTCTTGCGATTAAGTGGTACGGAACATCGTAAAACAACGGCTTACCACCCGCAAGCAAATGGGCTGACTGAACGACTCAATAAGACAATTGCAGACATGCTGTCAATGTATGTGAACATCGATCACAATAACTGGGACGCCATACTTCCCTACGTAACTTTTGCGTATAGTACTGCTGTTCAAGAAAGTACCGGTTTCACACCTTTTCGTTTAGTTCATGGTCGCGAGGTCACGACGATGCTCGACGCCATGCTCCTGCCCGACAACTTAAGAATATACCGCACCAATGCCGCCGAATTTGCGCAGTGTGCAGAAGAGGCCCGTCAAATTGCTCGTCACCGTATTCAACATCACCAAACCAAACACGCATGCCGCTACAATCTTCGTCACCGTGAAGTTATTTTCAAGCCCGGTGATGAAGTCTGGGTGTGGACCCCTATCCGACAACGTGGCCGTTCAGAAAAGCTTCTTCGCCGCTACTTCGGCCCTTACAAGGTCGTACGACGTCTCAGCGACGTCACATACGAGGTTCTCCCAGAAGGCACTTCGAGACGTTCCCGTTTCATCCCGCTAACTGAAGTCGTTCACGTTTCACGGCTGAAACCATTCTTTTCGCGCTGTGAATCGCCAGTGAGTGACTGACTTTATTCGTCTCTCCCTTACATTCTTTCCTATTTTTCTTATTTCTCATTTAACTCTTGGCTCCACAACCAACTATGTTATTCCGCCTTACGCCATTCATTTTGCTTGCATTGTAATTTTCATCTCATTTTCTTTTTTTTTTTGCCTTCATGTACAGCATCGAGACGATGCTTCTTGGGAGAGGGGGTAATGCCACCATTGATGAACGAGCAACTGTGGCTCATACCCGTTTTGGGCTATGAAGAAGAAGAGAACGTTTTCGTTGCTCTGGTTCGGGTGAACTCTTGGCTGCAGGTCTTGTTTTTGTTCGCGACAATATGAACGAGGGAGATCTTGTCAACGTTTCGCACAAAATCATCACGAAAGTCCAGGAGAAGAAGAGCGCGAAACATCCTTATTGTTGCCAGCGGGGCGAAGCGAAACCCATGCACTGCCACGCGAGCAGACACTCCGCAAATCAAATGCTAAAGTGCACAACCCAAGTCCGGCTGTAAGGATGTTTCGCGATCTTCTTCTGCAAGACTTTCGGGCTGATTTCGCGTGAAACGTCGAGGAGACCTTCCTCGACAGTCCGGAATGTCAACAGCACGTGCATTGCAGACTTCCGTAGCAACTTCATCAGGTACGCATTCTTCTTCGGTCGCCGTCGCGTCTTCGGAGGCGAAGGCGAGGAGCAGCTGCTCGATTACGGCGACATCCTCGCGTGGTACAGGGAGCAACGGCGTGGCTTCCCGCCTCCGCACAGGGATCTTACCCGGTGGGAGGCGGTGAGGTTGCGCCAGCTCCAAACCGAGACTGTGCTGACCCCATCGCTAGCGCGACACGTGTGCCCCGAACTCTACGTGAGTGAAATGTGCAGTGTGTGCGCGAGCGCGAGAGCCACCCTGGCTCACATACTCTGGGGATGTGACGCAGACAGCGCGGACGGTCCGGTGTTACCGCCGCAAGTAGAACAGCGTGTGGGGTCTACGGACCCAGAAGACCAGCGAAGGGCCGTCCGGCAGCTCGAGGTCGCACTGGCGCTGCAAAGGCGAAAGGGGGACACCCTTAGTAACCCGAGCGGCGCCGGGGCACGAAGGCCTTGAGGTCTAGGCCCGCGTGACATTAGGACTTCTAGTGTAACGTGAGATAGGGTGAACCCCACGCCCTGCGCGGCCGGAGGGAATCCCGCATGCTGGAACCCAATAAAGTTTATTCTCTCTCTCTCTCTCAGGTACGCATTATTGCGATTGAAAGAAACAAGAACAGCGTAAAGCATTGCTTTCGACTCAGTCACACTGCGGCGTGCCTTGGCTGCGGCAAGGCAGAATTTGAGCTGTAATACGGCGGAAACGTAGCGCTAGAATCTCGCTCCGACTTGCGAACATCCACTGCATGTGTTTATCATTTGCTCCTCATGCCGGGCACCCGGAACACACATGCATTGCAAAAGTGCCAACCAGAACAAGATTTTAAAATGCTACAGTGACGCCGACCAAAAGCTAAGATTCGCCTAATGAGCTAAGGCATGCCACAGTTCGACTGAGTCGCAAGCGATGCTTTTCGCGCCGTTCACGTCTCTTTGCATCGCTATATAGTAAGTCGTTACATTTGTATACGTGACCGTTGCTTGCATCCACGCGTTTGTAGTAATGTATCCTATATAATGGCATGTAGCCTGCGAAAAAGTACGGCAATGATTTTTTGCCGCATGCTATACAGGAAAACTGCATGCAAAACACTGCTGTAAAGCGGAACAGCTGGGGCCGCGTTTTGGTAAACGCAATAATTATATTTATTTGTACACCTTTACTGGGCTCGTAGTTTTTCCAGCCGATTGCGATTATATATATCCCCTGGCGGCGGAGCTCGGCGCTTTTGTTGCGGATAGAAATCTGTGCAATCAGAATACACCACATCGGCACGATTGCCGCATCGTGCTGGGATTTTCACAGACAGTGCTTAGTAATATCTTACTCTTGCTCTGGTTGCTTTGGCATGCGAAGACGGCGCATCGGTACCCAGATGACTTTTTATAAGCTAGCACAGCGTGAACAGGCGCTTTTTTTTACATTGAAAGTCCCAGAGACACTGCTCGCTATGCGAGTGAGGCACGCCTTGGCATTTCCAAACAAATTACGGCGTCTCTGGGAGCGAGGGTATACCGCCGAAGGCGCCTGGGTGCGAGATGGGCTGGCTCTCGTCTATAGACTGGAAGAAAACAGGGATTTAAGAAATCTTGCCTGGAAATGGGCTGTCCTTTTTTGGTTGTTTTTGTAGAATTTGGAACAATGAGTCACAAAAGGAACTTATACCTATAAATTGTATCTCAAATATAGACAGTGCTTTCATTAACATAAAATTAGCCATTTATAAAGTTTTAATGATCTTACTACGTGTTGTGAGTTTACATTCTTTTGTTTTTCTGTCGTACTTTGAAGTAACCAATATAAAAAATAATAGTTTCATGCTGTCACTCTCTCACGCGTGAATCGACTAGCTACAGCACACGCTAGTTTTAACAAAGTAAGCCTACATAAATGAACGAATCTACTTGGCATAAAGCGATGCTCCACAACATTCGCTTGCCAAGTCACCTTTGCAGGTCAGGTTCGTGCTGACAAAATGGTAGGCATTATAGAGTTAACATGTCATGCTTGTGTTCGACGCTAAGGTGTGGGTTGAAATCGGAATAAACGATCAAGAAAGGGGGGAGAAGGGTTGTTTGGCGCATAAAAAGGGACTTCAGAAAACAGCAGCCATACACCGGGTGTAAGGTATATACTTTTACGCTCAAACAAAACACCGCCAACTTGCCTAAGAGGAAGTTCTTTTTAAGCAGGATATACTCTGCCTGGTCATCAAACAAGAGCTTTACTGTGGGAGAAAGACAAGGCTCTGTATGAAGTTGCTAAACAAATAGAACGAAAGAAATCGTAGGAAAGGTATAGCAACCAACGCGGTCACGACGAGGGGATCTATGCACCAAGCGGACTGAGCAGAAGGGAAACACAGACGGGAACCAACAGCTCCTACTGCGCCTGCACTTTCGGGCATAATGGTGTGCGCATAACCTTAGATTAGTGTTTTTTTTCCACTTCAAGCTCTCAGTATGAACAGGCTGACCCGGCTTCCAAAACCCGCCACGGACACATACCCCTTGACATTTCTTTTTTGCATGCATATTTAATTTTCTTCCAAAAGTTGCTTTCGGGTATTGTAGCGAAAACTGAATAAATCAGTACGCAGCACAACGCGGTCGGAAAATTACCATGAATTGGAACGCAGCGCAGGTGTCTTTCACGGTACTTTTAATGCGTTAGGGGGTATAATGCGAAGTCTAGACTGACTGCTGTACCTGTATGTGTATTCACGCACTAGAGTCTCAGAGTTGAGTCTAGATACTGCGTAGTCTTTAAGGATTGCCTCAGGGTATTGTTGAAAGGTCTCACCGAGTGGACAGTATCCACTGGGTGTAAGGCACTTGTGTAATCCGTGCATAATTAACGTGAGGACAAATGCGATAAGTAGGCGCGCGGGGGGAGGTGAACTGGTCTGTAAAACGGTGCAGCCTTGTTGGCGCATGTGGTGTACTAATAACAGTCGCGTGCCACTTAGACACGGCAGTAGATCATCTAGCAAAAGGGTAACCGGTAAGACGCAGCTGTAGGAGCACGGCCAGGGAGGGAGGGGGGGTTCATGCGAAAGTAATTCCCACTGCAACCTGCGCATCTCCATCGGAATCATGCATGCGAGCGTCCCAAAAATCCTGAGTGATTTTTAACGCCCCTGTTTGCGCGTTTAGTTAGCCCAGTGGGTCGACGACTGCAAAGTGTGTTTTGAGGATGTTTGCCGACGGTGCTATACGTGCGGCCGCCAGGCATGGTGAACGCGCGCGCCCAGCGCAGCGGCATAATCTCATTTGCGCCAGCGTCGCGCGCATCAGGTAAGCGTGCCTCGATTACCGCCGGTCGCACTGGCTTCGTCGGGCTGTTTTTTTTTTCTTTGTTTTTCGTACTCATTGCGGAGCGACAGGCACTTGTCTCCCGAATCTTATAGCGAAGCCTTTGGACATTTCCTCGCGCACTTTCGCCCAGCGAGCTTATTCTACCAGCCGAATTGCAGCCAGCTTTGCCAAACATTCTTTGTTGCAGCGCTGGCTCTTGCTCTTAAATGAGTACCCCTTTACCATTACCCCTATCTCTCCCTTACGATGTGAGAAAGGTGCTCCTTCCACAAAACTTACCTGACAGGGTGCTGACATTAGAGTGGATTAGAAGAACAAAGCACCTAGGCCGTGTCTGCTTCAGGGCAGCACTTGAATAAATGATGCGTTTGAATACAGAATCGTACTCGCATGCTGACTAAAATGCACTTGAAGAAAAGTAAGATAACTTCACAGATTCCCCTTATGGTTAATTTAGGCTTATATTCGTGCATGGTGAGCCAGAGGGATAAAAAAAGTAGGAATCAACTACTTTCTCTAACGGTGACGTGATCCCTTGAATCCAAAGTAATCGCTAACACGCTCTTTAAACCCAATTTCAGCGAAGTTGTTCTGGGAAAACAAGCTCGCAGCACCTACATGACATCACCGACCTTCATTAGTCGTTGGGTGCCTTTACGATTTCACTCGTCCTGGTAACTTGGTAATTTCAGACGTTTTATGATATGGCATGTAGTGCGCCTGAAACTCCCCGTTCGGTGCTGCAGAGCTGTTTGCGGGGGTGCATATGCGCTGGCTGACATGCTCCTTTACCTAAAGAGAGAAAGGTTTAGACGAATAAACTTGATTTCATTACCAGGCTTTTGTCTAGCCTTACTTGGCTGTTCTCCTAATACCAGGAAACAATAGTTTCCTACTGTGTCTTATCTGGGTTATCAGCGTGAGCTGTTTATTTGCGGAAGAAAAAGTAAAAGTTTCCAGAAATTAGCGGGGTAAATAAAAACAAATGTGTGAAACGAGTAGTAATGATGTTGGGTGATCTCACGCGAAAAAGCCACAGGTGGCCAATAGGCTCGAGCGAGTAAACTTGCTAATAATATTGCTACACGCATATTGATATTCTAGGGGCGACGCGCGTGTATGCATGCCTGACGAAGATGACGAAAGGTTTTCCCCGCTCGATTGCTGGTGAACTGGTCACGCCATTACCGCTGGTTTTAAATACATCTAATTCCCAGCCTCGTCAATACGGCGTCTCTTCTTTTCCGTAACATATTTGGTGGAGGTAGAATGTTCCCCGTCTTCACCACGAAGCTTCGCAGTGGCCGCACCTTTCAGTCTCCGGCCATGGCTACTACACTACATACCCGACGATGCCCTACCCCCGTGATCCCGGTACATTCTCCGCACAACCTGGGTTTGACGTTGACTACTGGCGACGTATGTACGAGCGTGCAGACACACCAATGGGACCCTACCATGATGCTCACCAACGTTATATTTTACTTGGACGGCCCCCCACGTGTCTGGTTCGACGCCCATGAGACCGAGCTCACCAGCTGAGATATCTTCAAGGAGCAACTACGCGACATCATTGGGGTCCCGTCTGGTCGCCAAAGGGAAGCGCGAAAAGAACTCGCCACTCGTGTGCAGTCCTCAACTGAGTCGTATGTCTCGTACATACAGGACGTGCTCGCGTTGTGCCGGAAAGTGGATGAGAAAATTACAGAGAGTGACAAGGTGGGCCACATACTCAAGGGCATCGTGGACGACGCCTTCAACTTGCCAGTGTACCCCGACCTCACGACCGTAGATATGATTATTAAGGAATGCTGCCACTTCCAAATGGCCAAAAGCTGCCCTGTCCTGCCTCAACTTACGCGGCTACTAAACACGGCTGTTACATGCACCTGTACCGATCTCGGTGCCGCACCACCCATGCAGGACAGCGTGACAGGTATAGTTTGACGGGAGCTTGAGGCGTCAAGTCCGGCACCATTTCCTCCACTTCCACTTGACCATGGCGCCACACAAACTCCCCGGTGGTCTCCGTCATTGAAACCGTCGTGAGGCAGGAAATTGCAAAGCTCGGTTTTCCTATGGCCTGCTCTGTCTCCCGACTTACCTCCAGACCAATGACAATAAATGCATCACGCCAAGACTCACTTTTTCTTCAAAATATCCCGCAATCCGACGGATTGTAGAACTGCAGACGACAAACCGATCTGCTTCCGCTGCCCACGAGTTGGCCATATCTCCCGCTATTGCCGCAGCATTTGGACGCCCTCAAACTGGATTCCATTTTCCTCTACTCGACCATACGAGGACTCGCGTCGGTATTCGCCCAGTCGTGTGTACCCTTCTTCTGACGTCCCTAACAGCCGCTCCATCGCTCGTTCACCGTCACCACAACGCCGCTGTTCCCCATCACCCCAACCACGCCACTATCCGTCGCCGGTCAACTATGGATTCTCTCGGACGGAAAACTAGACCAAGCAGCTCCGGGAGGTAGGGCTGCATCTCTTGCGACTGATCCAAATCCTCCGTTGACGCTCCCAACTAATACGAACTTCATTGAAGTTTATGCGGATGGTATTTCTTTGACAGCGATAGTTGATACCGGAGCTCAAGTGTCCATAATGAGTGCTCATCTGCGTCGCCTACTCGAAAAAGTCCTCACGCCTGCAGCGACTAAAGCCCTCCATGTCGCTGATAATAGAACTGTGGCCCTCACTGGAATGTGTTCCGCTCGTGTTGGCATTGCCGGGCGCCTTGTACCCATTTTATTTACGGTGCTTGAAAATTGTCCTCACGACCTAATCTTCTGCATGAATTCGCTATCGCTGCATTCTGCCCTGATCGATTGTGCCGCCGGTACTCTGTGCCTAGAACTTCCTCTTCTCCCGGATTCTCACCCTGAACTCCCGAACAGCCTGTGCACCACTGACTGCTTCCGGATACCACCTAAAGCCCTCAAATTTATTGAATGGGCAACACCCTCTCCTGTGCTCGACGGTGATTATATCATGACGCCGATTCCTGATGTTTTCCTGGCACGTGACATCACTGTCTCACACTCCGTCATAACCATGACCTTTAATCAATCATATTTACCTGTTATCAATTTCGGTTTCACAAAACAAGTGCTATTTCAAGGAATTTCGGTCGCCACAACATATTCGACATAGACAGCCGTCCACTCGGCCAGACTTCACTGGTCAAGCACCGCATTAACGCAGGTGATTCTCATCCCATTCATCGCCGACCACACCGGGTGTCTGCGACCGAGCGTAAAGTAATTCAACAAGAAGCCAACAAGATGCTAGACAAAGGGATTATTGAAGCCTCTTCGAACCCTTGGGCGTCCCCCGTTGTGCTCGATAAAAAGAAAGATGGCACGTGGCCCTTCTGCGTGGATTACCGCCATCTGAATAGAATCACGAGAAAGGACGTTTACCTTTTACCCCGCATTGATGACGCTCTCGATTGTCTCCACGGCGCCCGATACTTTTCTTCAATAGAACTACGTTCCGGCTACTGGCAGATCGCTGTCGATGAAGAAGACCAAGAGACGACTGCGTTTGTAACTCCAGATGACCTATATCAGTTCAAGGTTAGGCCATTTGGGCTATGCAACGCCCCAGCCATGTTCGAGCGCATGATAGACTATCTGCTACAAGGGTCCAAATGGTCAACATGTCTTTGTTATCTCGACGATGTCGTTGTATACTCCCCAACATTTGAGACCCACCTTCAGGGTTTGTCAGGTATTCTTGACATATTCCGCACTGCAGGCCTTCAATCAAACTCGTCGAAGTGCCACTTCGGACGCTGGCAAATTACGGTGTTGGGCTACCTTGTCGACGCATCTGGTGTGCAGCCGGACCCGGAGAAAATTCTTGCAGTCACCAGTTTTCCTGTACTCTGGTCAGTCAAAGACGTCCGGAGTTTTGTATGACTTTGTTCCTACTTTAGAAGGTTTGTGAAAGGTTTCGCAATCATCGCTCGACCCCTCACTGTGTTTCTGAAGAAAGACGTCACGTTTACGTGGGGTACCGACCAAGCTGCTGATTTTTCTCATCTAATCACGCTTCTAACGACTCCACCTATATTGGCTCATTTTAACCCATCCGCTCCGACAGAAGTCCGAACCGGTGCTAGTGGTCACGGGATCGGAGCAGTCCTAGCCCAACGCCAACGGGGACACGACTGAGTTGTCGCCTACGCTAGCCGCCTCCTCACAGCTGCTGAGCGCAACTATTCTATAACAGAGCGTGAGTGTCTTGCTCTTGTTTGGTCAGTCTCAAAGTTCCGCCCATATTTATAGGCACAAATTTCTCTGTAATAACTGACCATTATGTGCTATGTTGGTTTACGTCCCTGAAGGATCCTACTGGCCGGCTCGGACGCTGGGTTCTGCGACTTCAAAAGTATACCTACACGGTGACGTACAAGTCCGGACGCCTACATCAGGACGCAGACTGCCTGTCCCGCTACCCGGTTGCTGAGTCGAGCACTATGCCTGACACCAACACCGAGCCTTGCGTCTTTTCCTTTCGCAAATGACATGCATCAGTGACCAGCAGCACCATGATGCGTCATTGCGTGCTATCAATGAGCGCCTCGAATCCCCATCTTCTTATCAGTCCCATCACTCATTTGTGATCCACGATGGTGTATTATACCGCGAAAAATTTCAGCCGGATGAACCAGCCCTGATGCTTGTCATTTCGAAACACCTTTGCTCGGAAGTTCTACATAAACCTTGCGACTGCTGGTCACCTTGGTGTCTCACGCACTTACGACCGAATACACCGTAGCTTCTTTTGACCAGGGCTTGCACGCTCAGTCAGAAGATATGTTGCAGCTTGTGAGAAAAATCAGCGCCGCAAAACACCACCGACACTCCCTGCCGGACGCCTTCAACCACTTGACATTCCGTCAGAACCATTCTCCTGGGTTGGCTTGGACCTACGTGGCGCTTTCCCCTTGTCTTCCTCGGGTAACAAGTGGATAGTCGTGGCCACCGACTACACCACGTGTTATGCCATCACATGAGCTTTTCCAACAAGCTTTGCCACCAATGTCGCCGACTTCCTCCTCAAGGACGTGATTTTGCAACATGAAGCCCCATGGCAGCTGCATGCTAACAGACCGTGGCCACACCTTTTTGTCCAAGGTCATAGCCGACATCTTGCAGGCTTGTCAAACGAGACACAAGCTGACTACGTCATACCACCCGCCAACCAATGAACTCACGGAGCGTCTAAATTGAACTCTTACAGACATTCTCGCAAAGTGTATTTCTACCAACCACACCGACTGGGTTCTCGTGTTGCCGTACGACACATTTGCCTACAATTCTTCACGCCATGACACTGACGGTTACTCTACATTTATTTCTGCTGTTTAGCCGAGAACCAACATTGCCTTTAGGCACCGTCATACCGTCCCCTGCATTACCGACCAGTGAGTATGCCATGGACGCTATCACTCGGGCCACTCACGCACGCGAAATCACTCGTACTCGCCTTCTGACATCTCAAGAAAAGCAACGGCGTTCGTATGGCCAACGACACCGCGACGTACACTTTCCGCCCGGTTATTTGGTCCTGCTCTGGTCACCGACCCGTCAAGTTGGCTTGTCTGAAAAACTGCTTACTCGCTACACAGGTCCATACAGAGTCCTTCCTGTGGTTACTCCTGTAACATATAAAATTGGTCCTGCCACCTCGTCGCCTTCATGTGCCCAACAGGCTACCAATATTCTACATGTTGTGCGCTTGAAGCCCTACCACTCTACAATTGACGTTGACATTTAGATGCGCCAAGACGGTGCTTGTGCCACTAGGGGTTACGCTACATGCATATTGATATTCTAGGGGGCGACGCGCGTGTGTGCCTGACGAGGAAGACGAAGGGTTTCCCCCACGCGATCTTTGGTGAACCGGTCACGCCATTACCACTGGTTTTAAATACATCTAACCCCCAGCCTCATCGATACGGCGTCTGTTTTTTTCCGTAACAATATAGACATAAAAGCAGATTGATTGATTCATTGATATGTGGGGTTTAACGTCCCGAAACTAACATATAATTATGAGAGACGCCAAAGCAGAGGAGTTAAAGAACCACTTGGGGGTCTTTCACGTTCACCTAAGTATGAGAACACAGGCCTACATCATTTTTGCCTCCATCTAAAATGCAGCCGCTGCGGCCACGATTCAATACTACAACCTGCGGGTCAGTAGAAGAGTACATTAGCCACTATACCACCATGGCGGGGCACATGGCAACCGATAGGCGATTTATGGGTTTCTGAAATACGATTCACGAAGAAGTTTTGTTTAAAACAATTCTAGAAGAGAAATTTCCGATAGGTAACAAAACATTAAAAGGGCGGTCATTTATAGCAGACATCACGTAGCGTTTTTCATGCAAATTGGACCCGGAATAAATAAAAGATCTTGTGACGATACACGCGCCATTTAAATATGTTCCGATATAGGTGCACAAACCACAGCTATCAGAACATGACGAAGCAATGTACGCCTACGCAATGTCGAAAGTGTTACGGGTACAAGATATGATTATCGGGAAATCAAAGACGCGCAAGTGTTCCTTTCACGTCCTCTGATAAGATATTCTTAATTATAAAGCGCATTTACCAATTGTCTGTCAGCATGCGCGATACTACTCAATGACGTCCAATTTTCATGCTGACCTACTTGTTTGACGATGGTCGGTCAGTGCCTCCGGTCCGGCTATCATATTTTCTTACAACGTAATGGCTTTTGTGCGCTATCTTCATTTTCGTAAAAAAAAGATTCGTTTATAGATAACACAACAACTTTACTGAAGAAATATATTTGGACACCCCTTAAGAGTCACCTAGGCTACATAAAAAAACACGTGCAGCCTACAAGATTAGAGAAATTGTACTGAGTAATATGAAGTTCGATAATCCTTCCACACTGAAGTAAATATCGTATGAAGGAGTTGTCAGCAATTGCATCGAATACAGAAGATCGATCTGAGTGCTCCTCAAAGAAAGCAGCGCATAAACTCCATAACATGCATAAGAAGTCTGCGCAACGTATCTCGAACATAGTTATATTACAGTCAGTCTCTATGCACGTGTATAAAAATAATTAGTTTAGTACACCTCTTGATTATTTTATTAGATGTAAGCCTTTGTTTTTCATAGGTCCACGAAAACTTGACTCAGCTCATTCCTGTGGAAACGATGCCAGTAAAAGGGCACATGAACAGGCCTTAAAAAGAAAAAAAAGGAGAAAGCTCGAGAGTCGAACCACCTCCAACAACTCCTCGAACACAGAATTGGGATGCGCTGTCCACTATAGGCCAGAAACGTATCAATATAAGCGCAAACACCGGTTACACCTTCTCTCTCTGCACTTGATGGGAATGGCTCCACCATCCTAATCAAGCCGTTGAAGGCCTAGTTACAGAAAGAACTTGCCGTTGAAGGCATGATTAAAAAGAACGAAAATTCAACGACGTTTTGCGCAAATGTGTTACGCAGTGTCTGTTGTATGCCCATCAATTGTGCGAGGTCATATTTGTGCCCAAGATGGGGACCGTTCCCGGGGACGACACAAAAACGAAATAGTCACAGCTCACAAGGCATGAGACCCGGTTCAGTAGGCCTACATTACTATGTCCTATGGTGCCTCAATGTTTGCTCTAAATGTAGTTAAGTTTTATATATATATATATATATATATATATATATATATATATATATATATATATATATATATATATATTGCTCACCTTTCGAAAAGACCAATGTGTGCTTTCTGTCTACTTCAAACACACTCCCACGAAGACGGTAAGGTCCATGCAGAAAGCATTTCCCCTTGAGCTCTTCCTGAGTGAAGAAACGTTTGCTTGAAGAAAAAAACAATCAACAAGTAGGAAATCCTTTATTGGTTGTTCGAAAGCTCTATTCTCTATTTTTATTTTTGTAAAAGAATAGAATAAAGTCAAACAGTATACAAAGCTCGGCAGCTATGAGTGTACCGCTGGTCGTTTTATTTGCTCCACCAGGTTGCTTAAGGAACTAGAATGTTCTTTCGACCTTTCCGATGGTGTAGTAACTTCCTCTATGGATAGGGAAACACTGGTGCCGCACAGACCGATACTTGTAGCACGTCTGATATAAGTCCATGCAGACAATAACGTCTGTCACCCTTTGAATGGTGACTAAGCATCGACCAGTTTTCCATCAGGGTCATTCGGGCGCAAGTGGCAGCCGAGAAAAACGACGCAAGAATCTGTTTTGACAATAATCTGAATGTTATCACGAACTGAAGTGCTAGCAGTGCTCGAGAAAGGCCTGCGCAAATATATCGCTCTTCTGAGACGGTCTTCTGGTGTACATTAGGAGCTATAGTCTCACGCTGGAAAAGGAATCGGTAAAGAGTCCATGAAGAAAAGTTTCAGAGGTGTGGTCTCGACTCGAAGGTGCTGGGGCATGCAATGAGACTACGTTCTTTAACCCCGTGCGTGCTGCAGTGCGTGTTTAGCTACCAGAATCGCTGCACGAAGGGCTTCGACACTGCACCCGTGAAAGCGGGTTGAGAGTCCGACGCGCGCGGCCGCAGGTGTCTTGCTAGACAAACATAGCCATCTTGGAAGGCAAGTTGGCAAGGAGCAAGCGGAAAGGCGATAACGCTCTTCTAGCTTCAAAGTTTAGGGGCTTGAAACAGTTGAGACCTCATAGACATTTTTGTAACCATACACATCCATGCTTCCTCCTTTGTTCTTCCTAGGACCTCGATTTTCGTGCCTTGTCACATAAAGTCTTAAGTTAGATCTGTAATGATGTAATCATTGCAAAATATTTCGCCACATTACGTCAAATTTAACCTGCATTAACTAGTTTTACAGGCTTACTTATGAATCAGTAGACCATTTTTAAAATATGTCTGCATAGTCGTAACAAAATTAGAGGCGCAGAGAGTCGATGGAGCACAGAAAACTAAGCATGTAGGGACCAAGCATAAGGCATGGCATGTATTTAGGAAAGGTGCTGCCACTGCCCTAACGTCGCCGGAAACGTGCGTTGGAATGCGGGCTACCCCAATGTGTTGTTATTTCTTCTTCTTGACTACATGTCCGGTTTCAGTTCCCTATTTACTGTATGTAAGGAAGAGGTGTCGCTTGTCCAGTAACGTGCTCGGCTACTTATTGGGCTAGCAGTTGCCTTCTTCATTTTTTAGGGGCGAAGCTCCTTAAGCCGTGGGCTGTGCGTCCTCGATGTATGTAGCAGTAGTAGGTAGCCACGTTTTGTTCAGTCCTTCGAATGTCCGCTACTTGTATATGATGAATATATGATGAAAATATGTGAAATGGCGGTAATGCGAATGTTCACTAGATGGATGGACGAACGTATGAATGGATGGACGGACGACAGACATAAAGACAGACGTATATAGGGACAGAGGGACAGACAGACAGACAGACAGACAGACAGACAGACAGACAAGACAAGACAAGACAGACAGACAGACAGACGGATGGATGGACGGATGGACGGATGGACTGACGAACGGATGGACTGACGATTCGCGGTTTACCAATAAAGCCCTCCGAAGCTTCGCCCCACTCATCATAATTCACTCCGTGGATATGCTGCAATTCTTTTTAATGAACCAGTAGCGACTTGTGTGATTTGCCTAATGTGATGCATAACCGCTTTTATCATGAACCGTGACTACATGACACAACATGATGACACAACACGCCGACAAGCCCGACCACTAAGATACTTCGCACCTGCTATAACAATGATGTTTATGGCGGAAGTACGCTTTTCGCTATACTAATTTGGAAACATAGCCAGCCCATGAAAAAACTACATACACTGAGACGGACAAACAAATATATTGGTGCAACGAGATGGAGAGGCAAATAATTTCCCATGTTGAGTAATAAATGGCTTCATTTAAACTTGCCATATTGATTCGTGTTGCATGCCTAATATCATTATATTGCTGAAAAGGCAAGAGAATGCATTGGGATCGACCTTTATTAGTTCGAAAATTTGCGCCTTCTCTGAGTGTATATGACTTTCGGACCTCGACATGCATGCTCTCAGTTATACAGAAATATTCTGCATGGGAGCCACGTGCCATCGTTTGTAAGTGTGACCTTTCTTCAATACAAAATCGAATTGAAGAAGGGTATGTGTGGCTTCTGTATTGTAAATTGACATCGTTACGATGACAATGCTACTGCTGATAATGTCAAGTCATCATCATCATCATCATCATCATCAACCTGACTACGTCCACTGCAAGACAAAGGCCTTTCTCACGTTCCGCTAGTCAACTTGGTCCTGTGCTTGCTGCTGCCACTTTATACCCACAAACTTCCTAAACTCATCTGCCCACCTAACTTTCTGTCTCCCCGTAACCCGCTTCCTTTCTCTCGGAATCCAGTCAGTTACCCTTAATGACCAGTGGTTATCCTGCCTACGTGCTACATGCCCGGTCCATGTCCCTTTCCTTTTCTTGATTTCAACTATGATATCCTTAAAACCGGTTTGTTCCCTGATTCACTCTGTTCTCTTCTTGTCTCTTAAGGTTGCACCTATCATATTTCTTTCCATCGCCCGCTGCGTCATCCTCGATTCAGGCAGAACCCTCTTTGATAGCCTCCATGTTTATGCTCCATAGCTAGGTACCGGCAAGATGCAGCTGTGTTATACCTTCCTATTTTCCTCTCGAGGGATAGTGGCAATCTACCAGCCATGATTCGAGAGTGCTTGCCAAGTGTACTCTATCCCATTCTTATTCTTCTAGTTTCTTCAGTCTCGTGGTTCGGCTCCTAGTTGTTACCTGTCCTAAGTAGGCATAGTTTTTTACAACTTTCGGTGGATTGTTACCTATTTCGAAGCACTGTTCTCTTCCAAAGTTGTTATACATTGCTTTCGTTTTTGGCAGATTAGTTTTAACATCTACTTTTCGGCTCTCCTTGTATAACTCCGTAATCATGAGTGGCAATTTGTCCCCATTGTTACGTCCCGCCGTGGTGGTGTAGTGGATAAGGTACTCGGCTGCTGAGCCGCAGGTCGCGGGTTCGATTCCCGGCTGCGGCGGCTGCATTTCCGATGGAGGCGGAAATGTTGTAGGCCCGTGTACTCAGATTTGGGTGCACGTTAAAGAACCCCAGGTGGTCAAAATTTCCGGAGCCCTCCACTACGGCGTCTCTCATAATCAAATGGTGGTTTTGGGACGTTAAACCCCACAAATCAATCAATCAATCCCCAATGTTACTCAGCAATGCGATGTCATCGGCAAAGCGCAGGTTACTAAGGTACTCTTTATTAACTCTTATCCCTAACTTTTCCTACTCTAGGCCTCTGAAAACTTCCCGTAAGCAGGCGGTAAATAGCACTGGTGAGATTATATCCCGCTGCCTTGCACCGTTCTTGACTGGTATTTTGTTGCTTTCTTTATAGAGCACTATGATAGCACTTGATCCTCTGTA
This sequence comes from Rhipicephalus annulatus, assembly GCA_013436015.1. Taxonomy (NCBI): domain Eukaryota; kingdom Metazoa; phylum Arthropoda; class Arachnida; order Ixodida; family Ixodidae; genus Rhipicephalus; species Rhipicephalus annulatus. Next base: position 1,208,644 of record WOVY01001906.1, read on the forward strand.
GATTTTTTCAGGATATTTATATATACTTTGTCAACGCCTTGATTATGCAGTGTTGGCATGACTGCTGATATTTCTACTGAATTAAATGCCTTTTTGTTATCTATGTAGGCCATGTATAATGGTTGGCTCTATTCTGAGTACTTCTCTATTACCTGATTGATAGTATGAATGTGGTCGATTGTTTAGTAGCCTGTTCAAAATCCTGCTTGTTCCTTTGATTGATTGAAGTCTAATGTTGTGTTAATTCTGTTAGCAATTACCTTTGTAAATAGCTTGTAAATGACGAAGAGCAAGCTGATCGGCCAGTAATTTTTCAAGTCCTTGTCATCTCCTTCCTTATGTATTACAATGATGTTTGCATTCTTCCAGGATTCTGGTAACCTCCCCATCAGGAGACATTCGTAAACATTGTGACTGTTTTTTCTAACACAAACTGCCCTCCGGCTTTCAGCAGATCTGACGTTACCTGGTCCTCACCAGCAGCTTTGCCTCCTTGCATACCCTCCAAGGCTTTTCTGACTTCTATCATTACTGGTGGGATGCCATCTGGGACACTGCTAGCTGTTATATTAAGGTCGTGGTTGTGCTGCCTGATGTACAGATCTTTGTGAAACTCCTCCACTATTTTAACTATCTTATCCAAATTGGTAGTTACTTTGCTTTCCTTGTCACTCAGTGCATACATCTGGTTTTTGCCTATACCAAGTTTGCTCTTCACTGCTTTGATGCTCCCTCCTTTCTTCAGAGCGTGTTCAATTTTCTCCATGTTATACCTTCTTACATCGGATACCTCACGCTTATTAATTAGCTTCGTAAGCTCCGCCAATTCTATTTTGTCTGTTGTGTTTGAGGCTTTCATGCTTTGACGTTTTTTAATTAGGTTCTTTGTCTACTGGGACAGCTTACCTGTGTCCTGTCTAAGTGCCGTACCTCCAACTTCCACTGCACACTTAGTAATGATACTCGTCAAATTGTCATTCATTGCGTTAACGCTAAGGCTGGTTTGATTGATAAATATGTGGGATATAACGTCCCAAAACCATCATATAATTATGAGAGACGCCGTAGTGGAGGGCCCCGGAAATTTCGACAACATGGGGTTTTTTAACATGCATCCAAATCTGAGCACACGGGCCTACAACATTTCTGCCTCCATCGGAAATGCAGTCGCCGCCGCCGAGATTCGATCCCACAACCTGCGGACCAGTAGCCGAGTACCTTAGCCACTAGTCCACCGCGGCGGGGTGCTAAGGCTGGTTTCCTCGATAAGAGCCGAGTACGTGTTCGGAAGCGAGACTCTGAATTCCTGTACTTACCCTCTTAGTGCTAGCTCATTGATTGGCTTCTTGCGTTTCAGTTTTTGTCGTTCCTTCAACTCTAGCAAAATTGGAGACCATACTATTCTATGATCACTGCATTGTACCATGCCAAGCGCTTCCACATTCTGCACTACGTCTGGATGTTCACTCAGTATAAAGTGTATTTCGTTCTTACTTTCTCCACTAGGGCTACTCCATGTACACTTACGGTTCTGTCGTTTACGGTAGAAAGTATTCAAGATCCATGAACTATTACATTTTCCGAATTCCACTGGTAACTCCCGTCTGGCATTTCTAGTACCGATGTCATAATCTTCTACAGCCTGGTCTCCAGTTTGCTTGTTCCCTACCTTGGCATTGAAGTCGCCCATCAGTATAGTATAGTGTGTTTTTACCTTATTCATTGGAAGTTCCACATCTTCATAGAAGCTTTCAACTGACGCGTTATCATGGCTGGATGTAAAAGCGTTAACTTGTACTGCTTTCATCTTCTATATCTTAGTGAGTTAAATTAGAAGACCTAACACCCTTTCATTTATGATATAGCATTCCTCTACGTTGCCAGCTACAGTTCTGTGAATAAGGAACCCCACGCTCAGTTCTCTTCTGTCAGTCAAGCAACGATAGCAAAGGACGTGCCCATTCTGTAGCACTGTATAGGCCTCATCTGTCCTCCTAATCTCACTGAGCCCTGTTACATCCCATTTAACACCTTCTAGCTCCTCGAACAGTGCAGCTAGACTTGCCTCACTAGATAAGGTTCTAACGTTAAACGTTGCCAAGTTGAAGTCCAAATGGTGGCCTGTCCGGACCCGTGAGATTCTTAGTTGCCTCTGCTACGTTGCGGATTTGACCGCCACTGTGGTCATTTGCTTCACAGCCGCTGGGGACTGAGGGCCGTGAGTTAACTGACGTATGCATGTGGGAGGTAGTGGCCAAATACTGCACCCGGGCGGCCAATCTTTGTCTGGTGAGGAAGTGCTATATCGGCGGTAGTCAGCGGCGAGGCCACACCCCAGGCCTCTTAATGCATTTCCATCGCCACGTAGATTTTTTTATCCGGTTTGGAACTGTGCGGCACTCGTATTTGAACCACGGACCTCTTGCTTGCGTGTATTTGTATCGTTCTGGTAGTGCAACTTGATTTGGTTTTACTTAGCACAAGTTGATGAGAGTGAGGTCTAAACCTGATACAGAGTATTTGTGGTACCACACGTTTTTACGTTTTTGTGTCTTGCTCTGTAGACTGCTGGTTTCGCATCATTAGAAGTGAACAGAACACCTATGAGAACAGTGTGTAGGGGCTGTTCTCTTTTTGCTGAATATGCATGTTCGCCGAACGCAGCACATAGCGATGTACTTAAGTCAGCAATGTAGCAGCCAAATACGAGTCTTTAAATGACTGAAAATTACTCGTAGAGAACGGGGTGGTCAAACAAAAAAATTAATAGATTGATTGATATGAGGGGTTCAACGTTCCAAAACCACCATATGATTATGATGAATGCTGTAGTGGAGGGCTCCGGAAATTTAGATCACCTGGGCTTCTTTAAAGGGGCCCTAAATCTCAGCACACGGGCCTACATCACTTTTGCCTCTATGAAAAAGGCAGCCGCTGCAGCCGAGATTCAATTCCGCGACTTGCGGCTCAGCAGCCGAGTACTTTAGCCACTAGACCACCACTGCGAGGCAACGAAAAAAGGAAGATTGCAACCCCACACTGATTAGAAATGAAGGCTAGACAAATCACTAGAATTGAGAGAGGGAGATAGCGAAAAGGAGGAAAGTGTTCAAGACCATTTGTTGCCCACTATAAAATTTCAGACATATAACACAATGCATTCGTATATAGTCATTTGCTGTGAAGGTTTATGAGGTAGACATTCGAAAAAAAATTGACCTTGTTGATCGTTAACTACCAGGGTGAGTTATCGCAGTCGAGCCCAATAGCATTGTCTCTTTACACTAGACAGTGTGATAAAACGAATTCAAGGTTCTCGTCAAGACACACGCGAGTGCATATAGGCTGTAGCCATCTCGTCGACTTGGAACTCCATGCTGACTCTCTCGACTCGAAACAATAGTGCTTTGCTGAGTGTGGCTTGAGTCGCTTTCACCAAATGTTTTGCCTTCCGAATTGGCATGGGTGACACTGCGGCTTGCGACCATTGCTGCAGCGGTGAATCTATAGACTACGTTCTTTGGCGCTGCCCTCGTTACAACGCACAGAGACTGCCGCTAGCTCTTGTGTTGGCCCGCCTTGACGACAGACCCTTGTCAGAACATTCAGTGCTAGAAAGCCGACACGAACAATCTTCTCACAGAAAGTTAACCCAAGACTTTATTGAACTTCTTGCGTGGTAGTAGCCTATTGAATAGACTGTAGTACTTCCCCTCTACACTTTTCTAATATTCATTTTTTTCGTGCGTTTATTTTATTTTCTACTTTTTCTCCATCGTTCTTTCCCTTTCCCCTCCCCTTAGTGCAAGGCCACAAACCGCATACTACAATTCCGGTTAAGCTTTATGTCTTTCTTTCATTTTATTTTATCTTTGTCAGTCATTTCATAACTGAAGGCATAAGGCTCAAAACATCCTGGATAGCAACCGATTTTAGATTTGCTTTGCTGTGCTTGTTTCTTCAGCTTTTATGTTCTTTCTGGGGACACTGTTTGTTATTAGGTCCTGCAATATCTATGCATTATCATGAGGGAATGGACGGACGAAAATAATTTTCTATCAGGCGTCCATGATATAGAAAAGGTCTATCATCCAATGTGCATGTTGATGAATAAACCAGACCAATTGAGAAAGATAAGAAATATATTTATAATAGCGCACACTTTGGAACTGACATAATGTTCATGGTGAAAGCTGCAGCTGATCTTCGTCTTCTTCTTTTCTCTACCCGCTCTTGCTCGTGATCTTGCAGAATAGAAGAACTCTTCAAGTTCTCCACCCCCCAAAAAGGCGCGCAGTTCGAGTCATCTAAGACAACGAAAGTTCAATGGGGTAGAGATGTTGTACAGCTCTTCGTATAATAGAGCCGTTGGCTAGTTTCACAGAGCAGGATCTGAAGTTCCGATCCCGTCATCGGTGTCGTTCTATGATTCTTCCAGTATTCCAAAGTTTCCGCGGTACTTTATCTTCATAGACGAGCACTAAGTCACCCTGTTTAATACTCAGAATCTTGTGTGTGAACACTGGCGTGGTGTGCAGAACGGAGGCTCAGACGGTACTCCTTTCTCCATCTTCCCGAAAAGTGATTAAGTAGCTGTGCGTGCTGAGTCCATCTTTTTGTAAGTCTGGCCTTTCAGCTAATAATGTCGGTGTCTTTTATGTGGTAGGGAATGCCTGTAATTCTTTTGCCAGTCAAGAAATGAGCTGGGGTCAGTACTTCTTCTTCGGGTGATGACAAGTGTGGCAGAGGCCACAGCTTCTACCTCGTACAAAACTGTGGTCAACTCTTGAGGCGTGGGCCTTTGCTGATCAAGAATCTTCCGTAGTGTGAACTTCATTGTTCTTATTATTCTTTCCCAGAAGCGTCCCCACCAAGCGGCTCTTTCTGCATTAGACTTCCGTTCGAGCTTTCTTTGATACCAATATTCTTGAAATTCGCCGTTGAATAATGCACTCGCGAAAGAAGCGATTTCTTTTGAAGTCTTCTTGGTTTGTGCATTGTATGTATATATACCAGCAGGTAATTCATGACGGGAGTTGAAAGTTCGAGAGGTTAGCATGAAGCTAGCATTATACTGTCACGTAAGAGTGAGGGTAGCCCGAAGACAGGAGACCGGGAGGTTAGTAGAAATAGAGGGAGATCTGTTTATTTGGTGGACTTGCGCCCACTAAAAGAAAACGGACGCGCCGGCTTAGCGGGTGGCGAACAGCGCGTTCGACGGCCGTCCAGGGAACAGAATGTCCCACTGGAACGCAAGGCGCGTTCACCATCCGAGATACAGTCGCCGTAGCGTCTGGCGCTACGGCGACTCCTCGCGGCATTGCTCCCCTCCTCAACGTAAGCATCGACCCGATGCTTTGTTTAAAACAAAACCAAAACAAAAGGATAGCCTGTGCGAAAGTAAATGGCAAATAAGCACGAATCACGCACACATAACAAAACAAGAGATGCAAACAGGGAGCCTCCTTTAGCGTGCATGATAGGGTTTCAAACGGGCGACGTGTACCACTTCTTGTCGTGCGCGGCGTCGTTGGGATGAACTAGCCTTATCAGGGACCACTTCATAGTCCACTTCACCCACTTGACGGATGACTTTGTATGGGCCGAAATAATGGCGCATGAGTTTTTCGCTTAATCCTCGGCGGCGAACGGGCGTCCAAACCCAGACTTTGTCACCTGGCCTGTATGCTAAATCGCGTCTCCGCAGGTTGTAGCGTCATGCGTCGTTTCGCTGTTGGTCTTTTATGCGCAGACGAGCAAGCTGCCTGGCTTCTGCGCGCTGAAGGTAGGCGGCCACGTCTAGGTTGTTTTCATCGGTGACATTAGGCAGCATGGCGTCCGGGGTAGTAACGGCATCCCTCCCATGGACGAGATTAAATGGTGTCATTTTAGTGGTCTCCTGCACCGCGGTGTTGTAGGCGAAGACCACGTAAGGCAGAATTCAGTCCCAGGTCTTGTGTTCTGTGTCCACGTACATAGCGAGCATATCGGCAATGGTCTTGTTCAAGCGTTCCGTGAGACCATTTGTCTGCGGGTGGTACGCAGTTGTTCTTCGGTGATTTGTATGACTGTAATGTAAGATTGCCTGAGTAAGATCAGCCATAAACGCCGTTCCCTGTCTGTTATTAGTACCTCAGGTGCGCCATGACGGAGGAGAATTGATTCGACAAAAAATTTGGCAACTTCTACGGCTGTGCCGTTTGGAAGGGCCTTAGCTTCAGCGTATCGGGTAAGGTAATCAGTGGCCACTATGATACACTTGTTACCGGATGTTGACGTGGGGAAAGGTCCAAGCAGGTCCATACCAATCTGTTGGAATGGTCTCAAAGGGGGTTCAATTGGCTTGAGAAATCCATCTGGTTTTGTTGGAGGTCTCTTCCGGTGCTGATATTCACGGCAACTCTTGACGTACCGCGCAACATCTGAGGAGAGCCGGGGCCAGTAGTATCGTTCTTGAATTCTGTGGAGTGTGCGTGTAAAACCGAGGTGGCCTGCAGTGGGTTCGTCATGTAACGCTTGTAAAATTTCTTCTCTGAGGCTGCTTGGGACGACAAGAAGGTAAGCTGCTTTATTCGGTGCGAAGTTCTTTTTAACTACCACCCCGTTTTCCACACAGAAGGAGGATATCCCAAGCTTGAACAGTTCAGGCGGTATGGAGGCTTTTCCTTCGGTGTAGTTGATTAACTGTTGTAGGATCGGGTCTGAGCGCTGCTGTAATGCAAAGGTGCTGCTGCTGATAGGCCCAAGAAAGGCATCGTCGTCTTCATGGCTTGGTGGTGCGCCGACAGGGGCTCTTGAGAGGCAGTCTGCGTCGGAGTGCTTACGACTAGATGTGTAGACTACCTTCACGTCAAACTCCTGAAGCCGTAGGCTCCATCGAGCGAGGCGGCCAGAAGGGTCTTTCAAACTGGCCAACCAGCACAACGCATGATGGTCCGTTAAGACCTTGAAGGGTCTGCCATACAAGTATGGGCGGAATTTCGAGGTGGCCCATACTATCGCAAGACACTCCTTCTCAGACGTGGAATAGTTCACTTCCGCTTTCGACAGTGAGCGGCTTGCATACGCGATGACGCGCTCGCAGCCCTTGTGCTTCTGAACGAGAACGGCACCTAAGCCGATGCTGCTGGCGTCTGAATGTATCTCAGTTTCGGCATTTTCATCAAAGTGACCCAGCACAGGCGGCGACTGTAAACGTTGTTGAAGTTCTTTGAATGCCTCACGTTGCTCAGCTTTCCATTCGAAAGGGGCGTCCGACTTGGTGAGCTGCGTCAAAGGGTCAGCAATGTGTGAGAAGTTCTTGACGAAGCGCCAGTAATAGGCGCACAGTCCTAAGAATCGGCGCACTGCTCTCTTATCTTGCGGCTGAGGAAACTGTGCGATAGCGGCTGTCTTCTCGGGATCTGGTCTTACGCCATCTTTGCTTATAACATGGCCAAGGAACTGTAGTTCTTCATAGGCAAAATGGCATTTTTCTTGCTTCAGTGTCAGCCCTGATGACTTAATTGCGTTCAGTACCATCCGCAGCCTTTTCAGGTGGTCGCTAAAGTTGGAGGCTAAGACGACCACATTGTCCAGGTATACGAGACATATTTGCCACTTGAGACCTGCCAGTACTGTGTCCATTAGACGCTAGAAGGTTGCTGGAGCGGAACAAAGTCCAAATGGCATCACTTTGAACTCATACAATCCATCCGACGTGATGAAGGCGGTCTTTTCTTGGTCTCTTTCATCAACCTGAATTTGCCAATTCCCTGTCTTCAGATCAATGGACGAGAAGTACCTTGCATCATAAGACGATCTAGGGTATCGTCGATCCTTGGTAAAGGGTACACGTCCTTCTTGGTTACACTATTCAACCGTTGGTAATCGACGCAAAACCGAAGACTTCCGTCTTTCTTTTTGACAAGGACGACTGGTGCCGCCCATGGGCTTTTCGATGGCTAAATTACATCGTTGTGTAACATTTCCTCAACTTGCTCTCGGATGGCCTGACGTTCACGTGCCGACACATGATAAGGGCTTTGATGGAGAGGGCGTATGTCTTCTTGTGTTATGATTTGATGCTTTTCCAGAGAAGTGTGTCGGACCTGCGAAGAAGTGGCGAAACAGTCGTCATAACGTCGAAGGAGGTTCTGGAGCAGTTGCTGCTAGCATTGAGGCAAGGAAGGGTTAATGTCGAATGACAGCTGCGAGTTGTGGGTCTGTGGGGTGATGGTCGCTGGATTCGAAAGGGCGAGGGTGTCACTGACTTCCGCGATTTCATCGAGAAAGGCAATGGTCGTGCCTTTGGCCAGGTGACGGTGTTCTTGGCTGAAATTTGTTAGCAGCACTGGGCCCTGTCCATTCCGGAAGTCCGCAATGCCTCTTGCGATTGCGATATCACGGCCAAGCAAAAGCTGTATGTTACCTTCGACGACGTCATGAGCATTTTCGGCAGTACCAGTGGTTACGGAGATTAGGGTCGTTGATCGGGGTGGGACGCTCACGTCATTCTCGAGCACACGGAGGGCTGCGCGATTATGTGGAGCCGAGTATGAATTTATGGCTTGATCCGAGGAGAGTTTGATGGATCTGGACGCCAGGTCAATAACTGCGTGATGTTGAGTCAAGAAGTCCATGCCGAGAATGACGTCACGGGAGCACTGTGGGAGCACCAAGAAAGTGGCAAGGTATATGTGACCATCGAATGTCACCCTTGCAGTACATTGCCCCGATGGGGTGAGGAGGTGGCCTCCCACTGTGCGGATCTGCGGGCCGCCCCAAGCCGTCTTAACCTTCTTCAGTTGTGCTGTCAATGGCCCGCTGATGACCAAGTAGTCAGCTCCTGTGTCAATCAAGGCAGTTACCGCGTGGCCGTCGATAGATACTTCAAAATCGGTGGCACGTGGGCTGGAGTTGCGCGTTGGTTTTGGGTTCGGGTCACGGCTTCGTCTTGTTGCTTCGTTTTGCTTCGTCTCGTGGCTTGGGTTGTTGTGCGTTGTCGTCGTCGTAGATGATGTGCTGTCGTCATATATGGTCGTCGGTGGAGGGTCTTCGGCTTTTCCTCTTGAAGCAACCTCACCTCCAAAGGTTGCTGGTTTTAGTTTCCCCTACGGGGGCTTGGGGACCTTCTTCGTTCGTTGTTGCTGCGGTTCGGTGACGTGAAGCGTGGGAATGGCGGTGATGGAGAACGGCTGGACAAGTACTCTGTATGGCGCAAGTAGTCTTCGATTGCCGGAGGTCGTTGTCCAGGGCGTGGCCGTGGTGCCTGAGATGAGAAGCCATGCAGTCCCATCCGCCTGTAGGGGTAGTGTCGAAGAATATGGCCGGCTTCACCGCAGTGAAAGCATAGGGGACGGTCGTCGGGAGTTCTCCAGGTGTCGCATTTTCTTTGGCTCGGGCGTCTCTCGTATGTAGGGTGGGCGGGTAAGGGCGGACGGCTACTTGGGGCTGCAGCGTACCGTCGAGGACTGAGCTCGTTTCGTCGGGGTGGCCTAGTGTTCACTGCAGCGGCGTAGGTCAATGCTTCGGCCTCTGTTCGAGTCGTCGCTGATGAAGAGCCAAGCGCCTGCTGGACTTCATCACGCACTATGTCCAAGAGAGATGCTCCTTGGGGGGGCTGGGGGGTAGGAGGTAGCAATCGGTGTAGTTCTTCTTTAACCACTTCTCGAATAGCTTCCCGCAGATTGTTGGTGGTTAGCCCACCTCGAATCGGTTCCGAGTAGAGCGAGCTGAGCTGAAACGGGTGGTTGTATTGCCGAGTCCGGGCGTCCAGGGTCCTTTCTATGGTGTGCGCTTCTTCAGTGAATTCGGCGACTGTTTTAGGAGGGTTCCTTATGAGACCGGCGAAAAGCGACTCCTTCACCCCTCGCATTAGGTATCCGACCTTTTTGTCTTCGGTCATGTCTTGGTCCGCTCGCCTAAAAAGACGTTTCATTTCTTCGACGTACACGTTTACGGTCTCATTGGCCTCGATTCTAGCAGCAGCTGGGCCCTTTCTTTTCGCATGATGGTGGTGAAGGTCCTGAGCAACTCATTCTTCAGAAATTCCCAGGTGGTCAGTGTGGTCTCATGGTTTTCATACCACGTTTTGGCGGGGCCGTCCAGGGAAAAGTAAACTTTTCGCAGCTTCATTTCTTCATCCCATCTGTTTATGGTAGCCACGCACTCGAATTAGTCGAGCCATTCTTCTGGGTCTTCAGCGGCATAACCATGGAAAGTTGGGGGCGCCCGCGGCTGCTGCAGCATGACAGGGGTAGGTGATTGCGGGGTGCTCATGGTGGCTCATGGTGGTCGTTTTTGTGCGTACCCAGCACCTCCACCAGATGTCACGTAAGAGTGAGGGTAGCCCGAAGACAGGAGACCGGGAGGTTAGTAGAAATAGAGGGAGATCCGTTTATTTGGCGGACTTGCGCCCACTAAAAGAAAACAGACGCGCCGGCTTAGCGGGTGGCGAACAGCGCGTTCGACGGCCGTCCAGGGAACAGAATGTCCCTCTGGAACGCAAGGCGCGTTCACCAGTCGCCGTTCACCAGATACAGTCACCAGTATCGTTCACCAGATACAGTCGCCGTAGCGTCTGGCGCTACGGCGACTCCTCGCGGCAATACACAGGAGATCAGTTCTAAGTAAATAGCTCTTGTAACAGCGCACGTGAAGAGAGCTATGTTACTCTTCCAGGAGGATTGGTTCACTTTCACGTACAGCGGACCGGCGAAATCTGTTCCCGCAGTCTGAAAAGGATCGGAGTGACACACTCTTCCTCTTGGAAAGGGTGCCACAGTGGTGCTCGCTGGTTTGGCACTATACTTTGCACATGCATTATATCCACCAATAACTTTCTTGACGACCTGTCTGCTACGAGGTACTAAAAATTCTCTTTTTTTCTCTAACTTCAGTAAGCGTGTCTTGTACATCTGCATGAAGAACTCGCCGATTTTAGTCACGTGCTAGAAGTTTAGTGAAGTATGACGTGGAGGCAAGAGAACAGGATGCTTTACTCTTATTGCTTCTTGGGTTAACTGTAGCCTGCCTCTTACGAGCAGTCGCCTTTCCGCACCTAGAAAAAAGTAGAGCGTCTTGCTACTCGACCGTTAATTTAAGAATTTCTGTTTCTCGAGTTCGTCAATCTCTGCGAAGTATACCTCTTCGTGTAGTACTTTGATTCAATGGTTTTCAACTTTGCTCATGTCCTTATTTGTTATACTGGATAATTACTGGCCTGCGTTTCGACAGTCATAAATGAATATAAAGACCCACGCTGTAAGTGTCAGTACTCTTGTAAGATTCGAGTATCTTCCAAGGTCGAAAATCGACCAAAATGCTTTGACATATAGGACTTGTACGTTGGTCTCGCTCAAGTCTCCTTCACCACCCGGTGCATTCAGCGTGTTCATCGGCCATGTTGCTGCCTCTTCTCTTAACCAGGATGGACCTTGCCACCATAGTTTGGCACGGTTCAGGAATCCTAATGACGTGCCACGTGTAAGATAATCTGCGGGATTATCAGTGCCAGGGCAATAGCGCCATTCAGTTTTGTCAGAGCTGCGCTGAATTTCTTCCACCCTGTTGCCAACAAACTGTTGCCGTTGTGACGGCGCTCCTCGGATCCAATGTAGCACGATGCTGAAATTTGTCCAGAAGGTAACGTTTATATTTCGTTCAAATGTCTTCAGGGATTGCATAAGAAACGTCACCAACCTATAGTTGCAATCACCACTCCTTGAAATTCAAGTTTGGGCAGCGTGACTCCTGCGAAGGTGCTACCTTTGATTTAGCCATTAGGAGGGCTGTATATACGTTTTCCCAAGATGTCCTGAGAACGCGCAGACTCCATAAGCTTTCTGACCGGCATCACGAAACATGTGTAGTTGCGTATTTTCATCTCATGGAAAAGCATCTATACACAATAATTTATTGCTGTCTCTTGAATTTGATGTAATTCTGAGCACCATTAACTCCACTGTATACCAAGATTTTCTGGTAGCGCCTCGTCCAAATCAACTTTCATTTTGCACAACTCATGAAATAGCAGTTTCGCTTGTATGATGAAAGGGGCTATCAACTCCATTGCTTCAAATATTCTCGGTACCATTTGCAGCACAGATCTCTTGCATGGTTTTCGCTCTTTCTGCAAGAATCCAAGCGTAACCTTTCAGGCAACCATAATAACGCCTGTGCACGGGTTAAATATAAGTTTGAGCACTTTCACTGAGTACGAAGAAACGTCGGTTCCTCAGTCGCAGCAAACAAATGACGTAAAGTTTATATCCTATGGCGCATACCTGCTTATTGCATTGTCTCATTGGCTTCTCGGTAGATTTTCTGAGCTTTTTCCTCTGTTGAGGCTCCGACGAGAAGGTCATCCACATAGAATGATTCAGATAAAATCTGTGATGTAGGCAGTAGTTTGCCCTGGATGGGCGTCAGGTGTTGTCGCAAAGTGTTTTTTTTTTGTAAAAATGGGCTTTCTGTGGTTCCAAATGGAACTCGGGTCACCCTCCACTCTTCAATTTAAGGTTCCGGATTTGCTGTAGTTTGAACGTCTTTGGACCAGAGAAACTGCAGATCATAGTAGTAGCAATTAGAGGAAAAAAAAAGACGCCAAATTTCTGCAACCCGTTTCGGTCTTTCTTTCTGAAACCGATTCGTAGAAAACCTTATCTATATCAGCTGTTAAAGCAATCGGGTTTATCCGGAGTCATATTAGAGAAGCCACCAAGTTAGTTAGAAGATTGGGACCTTTTTCTGAGCATTGGTTCAGTGAAGAGTAGTTAGGTCCATGTGCTGAAGCGTCGAAGACCACACGTACTCTTGTAGTCGTAGACTCACTTCGTATAACGGTATGATGCGGCATGCAATAAATACTAGATGGTAGCTTGTCACTTTCTTCTGTTTTTTGGACAGTTCAGCATGTTCTATTTTCATATAAGTGGTGGTCGCCGACTAATATTCCAGAGCGAAATCATGATTACGCTTTATTTTCTTTCCGAGAGACAACAATCTCTTTAAAACTTCTGCTCGATTACTGTCCAGATTTCAGCCGTCTCCTTTCTATGGAAAAGCAACGTCATATCAGGCCGTCAACAAATGAGAGTTTTCTTTTAAACTCTTCTAGGACCAAAACATTGCGTTTGTGTCATCCTCCGGTAATATTCTAATGCATTCAAGTTCACAGAACTTTCGTAGGACCTTATCGGTCGTCTCACTTGAAGTGTTCACACGTAGTACGCTAACTTGTGAGGCTATGTTGACCAATCTACTGAATAAAAGTGGCCCTTGAAACATTTATTCGAAGGGAGAATCAAGACAGACCAAGTCTCTGTTACCAGCGCAACGTTGAAGCTCTCCTGTCATGAACTTCCACAAGTGATCCACTTCAAGTAAGAAGCTTAATCCAGGTACAGTGACCATTACTGGTGGAAGTAGCTTGTCAGCAATAGAGTATCCACTGTTTTCAGTTTCCCTTCGAACGCATGGTTCACTGGTGCTTGCATTACGTCGTTGCAAATGAAGGGAATCTCAATCGCTTGAATAAAGGGTTCCGTGCTGTCGTATTGACTACGCAATTGAAGTTCCACGATGCCATGCAGCCTTGAAAAAGATACTGTCTGTCCAGACATGCTGAGACTCAGGCTAATGTTACCTAGTTCTTTCACTTCGAGCGTCATAGAAACATCTTCTCGTATGAAAGTGCGTTGGCTATCTGCTATGAAACGGATGTATGCGTACTTCGTGTTCCCTATAATTCACAGTCGAAAGATTTGCAACAGAATGTCTGTTTCGAAACTGGCGTATGATCTTGTGTGAAGGCTGTTCGTTGTGACTTTGCTTGGGTTACTTATATTTTCATATTTCTTGGGATTTCATGTCGGGTCCCACATTGAAGACGCATGTCTTCCTTGGCACTTTCTGCATTTTACCTTTCGTCGGCAAGTTTTGGCCTGGTCACTTACTATGGTACTATGAAAGCAGTGGTTTTCAGAAGTCCGCTTCTTCAATTTTCCTTCTCTGATTATATCATAGGTACAGTCATCCGTAATATGGTTCCATGAACCACAGAAGAAACACGCCTTTATGTTTGTCTTTGAGGACGCACGCAAAGCTGCTGCTCTTGGTGGATGAAAAGACGAAGGACTTTTCACTCCAGGTAGAGTGGATCTCTTCTCCATACTTTTATTGCTTTGGCTTCACTCCCGCCTTTTTACTTAAATTTGAAGGTAGTTGGGCAAACCTTGCAAGTCCTTGTCTGCGAAAATTTCGCGGCTGCTGTTACACTCTAAAAAATATCAAGTAAAAAGGGTGTCTTTTGTCCCACAACAATAATCGTCATCAAGCTTGCGTGCGCTTCCTTTCTTGAAAACTCGGCGCTGGCCACTTTCCTATCGAGAATGCAATGTAACCCTGATAATGGGCATGTCGATTGTGACCGGAATGTACTAGGCGCGGGGCGATAGCGCAAGGATGGAACGCGATATAGATGACGATAATTGTTGTGGGACACAAAGACACTCTTTTTACTCGCTCTTTTTTTAGAGTGTATCTGCCTCGTAGGAAGCTGACGTACCACTGAATTGATCCCGGTGGTATCCAATCACGATGTCTGTCGGTAAAGCCCTGGGCAATATGTTGGTCATCACCGTGGCATAAGTACCCAAAATACTGTTGAGACTCTTTAATCCGCGTATGTAACATTGGACGGAATCGTACCATGTCTTTAGACCCTGGGCGTCATTGGAGTGTGTGACATCCGGCAGCTCTCGTAAGCGTCGTAGGTGCTCCTCAACTATGAGACGCTTGTCTTCAAAACGGCTTGAGAAGATGTCGATGGCATCATCGTAACACTTTTCAGTAGCCTGAAGGCCAGCGATCGCTTTTGCGGCCACACCGCTCAGTAAGTTTTCAAGTACTGAAATTTATCTCTCTTCGTGAGCCCTTCATGCTGGTGGACTGATGCCTTAAATTGTCCCCAGAATCCAGGCTACCCACAAATTTCTCCAGAAAATGTCTGCAAATGAAGTGTTGGGAGCCTTATGGACCGTTAAGCACTATTTTCGTCAATTCTTTGAACAATGGGCGTTGCGGCTGGTTGCGCTGTGACGGACGAAGACTAGTTAAGTTGCAGTAGTGTATGTCTAGCCTTTGATTCTCCAAGTGTTCGTGTAGATACGTCTTGGTATCTCATGACCACCTCAAACTCCGCCGCGAACTCTTCATCGGTAATGTTCTCGTGTATCATCTCGCTCAGCTTGTCTAATTCTGTGTAGTTTGCTTCCAGTCTTTCGGTCTGTGACGCTATAGTGACGAATTTGTCGTTTTCTAAAGTGCTCGTAGCTTCATTAGTGAGGCGCGTGTTCATTGGTTGACGTGACGTGCGCTTTAAGACAGTTCACGACACCCCTAACAGTTGGGATTTCTGTCACTCACCTTCATATTCATAGAACGGCTATCACTTTCGTTGATAAGCCGGCGTAACTTGTCCCAGCATAAATGTCCCAGCCTGGCTTTCCGTTGCATCGCGGACCTCTCTGTCTCCGGAATAGTCCTCCGGCGACTTTTTGAGATGCTGTCGTCCAGTAGCCAGAGTCCTGGCGTGTAGAACTCCCGACGGGTCTTTGGCACCACTTGTTGAAGAATAAACCAGAGCAGTTCCGGGGGATAACAAACATATTTACATTAACGCATCCTGTTTGTTTCCTTGAAATCATCGCTCATACCAACTAAAAAAGATTGGCCAAGAAAGCATAGTGCACTTTTTCTGTGAGCATTACAACTACGTGTGGGAATGAATCTGTATTTTATTATAACTAACGAAAGGAAAATCACAGAAAAAGAGAGAAAAGTGGGGGGGATAGACAAGTCAATTTGAGATATTTTGAGATTTCAGTTGTTGAGATGACCACACTGCTGCGTTTACTTCACCTAACCATTCAGAATAAACACTTTTTTTCGATACTCAGTAGTATTTACTTGATTGGGGATTACAATAGGACACGTTTGGATGCCTGAATGAAATCTCAAACGGCATTGAAAGCATCCCTGTGGCAATATCCCAAAAGTTAAGCATCAATGTTCACTACACTTTCCGTCGTCAATGTAATGCCGATGTTAAGAAAGGGAATAACTAGAAGACTTTTTCTAAGTATGGTGTATGGCGACAAGTTAATAAATAATGTTCAATTTATTCCATTTCTCCGCAGATTGCACAGAGAGGTGATATCACCTGACCAGCTCTGTGCAGATATAGGTTTAGAATGTGGACCCGGCATGGAAATATAGTAATCAAAACTTTCGTACTCGTCACTCGTACGAAGCGTGCGATTGGCGGCGGAAGGCTACACCACTTTCAGAAGCACCTTTCACAAAAAAATCGCAGTATATCCACGGAATCAATGATGATGAGTGGGTCTGTCCCTCTGTCTGTCTGTCTGTCTGTCTGTCTGTCTGTCTGTCTGTCTGTCTGTCTGTCTGTCTGTCTGTCTGTCTGTCTGTCTGTCTGTCTGTCTGTCTGTGGATATGCTGTGCTGGCTACGAATGAGGGATGGACTGCCTAGACTATTAGGAGTTTCCCCCTAAAAGGGGACAATAACTAGCTTCCAATGGCAAAACAGCAATCCATGGTCCCGAGCAGCATGAATGAATTTATAAATTTGCTTAGGGTGCTTACACCTTTCGTTCTCTTTCTAGAACGCAATATCAAGCCTCCCAACTTCACGAACCAAAATATTTGCCTATGTCTATGAAGTGTAAAGCAGTTGGACGGCACTGAGGCCGTCGCAAATGTCTCCGCAGTATTGCAACGAGTACTTGCAGCGGGATGTGAGTCAACACGACACGACGTTCCGCAATCTCCACAGAGCATGTAGGCATAAGTAATACATTTGGATATAATGACTGCCATTCGGAACGCTGGCCCGATACACGGGTAGGAGCTTTCAGACCAATCACTGCTTTTTCTAAGGATGTTCCCACGGCGGATTCCTCTTACTTCGTGCCAAAGAGCCAGACTGCTTTGCTAATACTATACCCGCGTGTCGTTTCATATGCAAATGACGCACCCGTTACACCCTATAGTCCGCATGATCTCGTCCTGCTCGATGACAACGATCAAAGGTGCCGCCATTCTTCTTGCTTCGGTTGCTGGGGCAGCGATCCGCCACGGCATCACGTGCCGACAATGCAGTTTTTCAGACTGATTAGACGTGGACAACTTCCGAAGTCTTATCTGCCGGATGGCTGAGGCATAATGGCGTGGGTCAAATGGCAGGCGCGTGTTATGTGCCTCTCTGTACTGGCATGTATATGCGGCAGCGTCTAGCTGAAGTGACGTGTCTTTGTGGGTCAAGCCATGTGCACAGTTTACTGCAAGGAAATCACGCAATGAAGGTAGGAAGGGACTGCCATTTTGCGATGGCCGCCTGACCATCTGCTAGTCCAAGCCGTCATGCCCTCCCGCTCCACCTCTGTTCTGTCGTCCCCTGTTCCTTCTGAGCTTCTCGGTCACATGTACACCGAGTCACCCGCGGGCGAAAATCAATTTCCGGCGTCGCGGCCCGTTGGAGCGCGTCTTTCTACAGCGTGTTAATAATTAACGCGAGTACTCCTCGCGGCGAGCCCGGTCACCGAGTTAGCGACCCATCATAACACTCCCTATTGCCTTCACATCTGATGAAACTGCCAGCTCTGCTTCGTTGGTGCGCGAAGAACCCGTTTGCTCTTCCTATTTTGCTGTTGTCTTTCAGCCTTTATTTCTTTCTCTATTAATGTTATCGTTCCTTGTTCTCTGTTAGACTGGAGCTTATAAGGCCAAGGAAATGACGTAGTATTAGGCTCCACGGATTAATTATGCACCGTGTGTTATACATCTTTCGTTGACTTTAGAGACAGTTTAATGGTCAACTTTGCACGTTTTAGAAATGATATTCCGTCTTGGGTACACAATGGTTCGTGCAGAAAGCTTTTAATTGGTTTTTGCCATTAACGGTAGGTGCTTCTTTCATAAGCAATAACTGCTGTATAAGCTCGCACAAACTTCGTCTATTTGGTCGCTCCAGGGTCTCTTCTATATTACAACGTGTACCGGGAAGCGTTGGTTGTTTGCTCGGTTAAGCTCCTTGCTTCAGACGGGATTAGCTTGGAAGTCTTGGACGGTGATAGCTTCGGCTGTGCGTCTGTTTTTCCGGTGCTAAGAGGCGTGTCCACGAATTCCCTTTTGCGCGACCAATAAAAAATTTCAAAAGCTCAGACAGATTGCTTTCGCTCCTTCGGGAAACTCTGCTTGCCACTCAAACGCACGCGGGTAGCCTGGCAACTTAATTGGTCTGTGCTACACAACTTTGGTAAAAGTTAAATAAAAGAACAGCCCTATAATCTGTGAAATAGATATAGTGCAAGTGACACGGAAACAGAGATGCCCATTTTAATCAATCCATTTTGTTGATGCTAAAGTATACGCAATTTTTTGACTCGCCAGCGCTTAATAATTCTAACGACCGTAGATACGCGTCTCTTTAACGAGCGGGTAGAGCAGTGTGTGTGACCACCTGGTATAAACTATAGGTCCCAGCACCTTCACCACGCATGAGGTCTTGGTTGCAAATGCGTTTATTTGAGGCAAGACCTCAAAAAAAAACGAGCGAGCATAGCACGTACCCACACGATGAAGAATACAATGACACACAGTGACGATGATAACAGACAAACGATGATGGTCGTTATGGCCATTAAGAGAATAGAAAGAAGTAAATAACAAATGTCCACTATAATCATAAACTCCTGTTCAGCTAGCATTGTTCGTAAAAACAAGATCGAGTCAATCGTGATGCTAACGGGCCCAAATTTTGGATGGAGGCAGAAATGTTTGCAGCCCATGCACTTAGACGCAGGTGCACGTTAAAGAAACAGAAGTGATCGAAGTTTCCGAAGCCCTCCACTACGGCGTCCCTTAAAATCATATTGTGGTTTTGAAACGTTACAATTCAGCAATTGCAATTATTCCTTGTATTGACAATATTTCTGGCAAGTGAGATAATTTGTAAGTTCTTTATCAGATGCAGTTTGACTGATCGTGACCTACTTTCTAACTCTAATTTGCGAAGTTGTACATTAGAATAACGAATTTTTAAGGAGAAGTTTCGCCAGACAGTTTAAATGAAACAACCAAATTATTACAGCCACCTTAAATCAGTCTCTTCTGTTAAGTGAAAAATCAATAAATAAATTTGTAGGCAATTGATGCTGATAAAGGCAATTTTTTTCTGTATTTATTAGAATATGGAGTTTCTAAGCAGAAGTGCTCCCTCTTCGCGGGCGTCTTCAACCGCATCAACAATTAAATTCAAACAGTGGTCACCTCTCGTTATAGGACTTGGTGTTCGATGCCGCGAGTGCATTGTCGGTGTCAGTGAACTGCCGAGCATGGACTGCTATTTAAAATGCCCTGAATTAGAGGTAGAGCATAGCATTGACAGATAAAATGAAACAAGAATTCATACGCCAGGCTGACGAACGCTGACAAACAAAGAGAGAAAGTAACAGCCCTAGGTAATGCATGACATAGACAGCGGCACATGTTCCTCATGTTCCAGCTGTTTTGTACACCTTAGAGATAAAAACGCCTAGAACGGTGAAGACTAAGGGCTCCTGTGATTTCTGAATCCGTTATTTTATTGCCTTATTTTACTGAAGAAGAATGATATAGTATACATATATCGGTGCTTATTTCACAACATAAAAAACATCCTCCATAGCAAAAAACTCCGAGAATAAGAGCGTCCAGCACCGCGGGTGTGGGTGGTGTAGCCATAAAATAATTAATTGTAACATGTTCAGTGAGTTCGTGGATACATAACACGGTGATGTTAGCGCTACAAAAGACGAACACATGTGAGAGACAGACGACTGACAGGCGCTACTAAGACCTGATTTATTTATTGATATGTGGGGTTGAACGTCCCGAAACCACCATATGATTACGAATGACGCCGTAGTAGAGGGCTCTGGAAATTTCGATCACCTGGGATGCTTTACAGCGCACTCACATCGAGCATTACAGTACTTTCGTCGCCACCAAAAATGCAGCCGCCACAATCGGGATTTGATCCCGTGACCTGTGGGACTGCAGCCGAGTACCTTAGCCACTAGATCACTGCAGCGAAGCGAACAGTTTTTTTTTTTGCAAACGCTATAATATAATAACAACACAACGGTGTACTGAAGCAATGAGCACATATCACGGTGAAACCACTTATGAGACTACAAGGGTGTGATATAAAAAAAAATTGCCCGCAGCTTCCCTCGGGGGAACACTGAGGAGGATGCGGAGCATATAATTGGTTAACGGGGTGTTAAAAGTGCGACTTACTTGGGTCGATGGCTAAATTGGTTAACGTGGTTGTGAAATGGGGTGTTAAATTGCGACTTACTTGGGTCGATGGCTAAATTGGTTAACGTGGTTGTAGGAGGGGGTGTTAAATGAGTGAACACGTACACACGTATGCGAAAGGGCGGCGCTGGTCGAAGGGACGTCGATCATTGTGTTTGTGGATTCGTTGGAATTCATTTCACCGCGACCTTGGACGTTGACGCGCCGTACAAACCAACCGACGAGCGGCAACTGAGCGAGCGAGCGCCGACCTTGAGTATATATACAGCGCGACGGCGCATGCACTGTCAGCTGTTGAATGTTCTTGAAGCGCGACGGCACATGCGCGTCCACTGGAGAATCAGGAGAATTGTAGAATGTTCTCGAAGGGGAGAAGCGCGCGCGGCACAGATGGTGGGTGACGGTGCATGCGCGCGCCAGCTGTCGAATGTTCGAGAAGGGGGAGAAGCGCAACGGCGCATGCGCGCGCGTCAGCTGCCGATGTTCTCGAAGCGTGACGGCGCATGCGCGCTACATTATACAGCTAGCAAATGTTCGTGAAGAGGAGAAGCGCACGCGGTGTGTAGAGGAGGAAGGGTGCACAGATGGTGGAGGAGTGAAGCGCGCGCGGTGTGTAGAGGAGGAAGGGATGCACAGATGGTGGAAGAAAGAGGAGGAAGCTTGCGGACGGCGCCGCACTACAAGCCTCGAGTATTAGATGCTCCGCATCTAAAAAACTCCTTTTGTTCTTGTACAAGCAGATAGACGTGTCACTAACACAGTTACTTTCACACGTCTATTTGCTTGTACAAGAATGAAATTATGTTAGTATAGCGCCTGTCTGCCGTCTTCTTTCACGTGTGTCCGTATTCTGTAGCAATATCACGATGCCATGAAATGATTGCTTTTCAGTTAGTAACTCACGTGTGGTGTTTATTATTATTTTTGGCCGGTCTTCACTCTTTACTCCGCCTGACAACACTTCTTTTTCGAAGTACTCGATCAAGTGAAATAAAAAGTGTCACGTTAGTGCTAAATTCTCTTGCCAAAACACAGTCTTTCTTCCGGCGCACGTTTGAACGCCTTGCATTTTGAAGGTATCCATGAATGTACTAATAAATGGTTTGCGCCCTACCGGAAGTATGTTCGACAAAAACGCCAAAGCGCGAAGACGACAGTACAAGGCTTAAAGGGGTGGTCACCCAGTCATTCGTGGTATTCAGCGAAAACAAAAGTAGAAAGTCCATTATGCCTATATAGATAAAATTGTGGGTTGTAAAAAAACATTTCAATGTAAAAGAAGCCCTGGAAATCACCGGCTGTAACCGCCACCCATCGCCGGCTGCCGTCATTTTGTAATCACGTGTGTGACTTCGCGTGTAGAAAAGATTACAGTGGTCGTCTTCTACGGAAATTTTATCTTATACAGATTGTTGTATTTATGTGACAAACTGCAGAAAGGCAACGTAGGTCGATTTCACGCACAGCTTATCACGGAACCATACTGTTCTCAAGAATGCAGATGTTCGCACAGCCAGATGTTTGTTACAGTTTGTTACATCACGGCTCGCGAGTACATCAGTGTTTTCTGACTCTCAAACCACCCGTGTTTATATAAATGTTCAATTACAGGTTAAATGCTCCACCAAATACAATAAAAGCCCACCAGATAAATTGTGAATGCCCAAGCATTAACCCACTCAACATGTATTGTCATCGGAAATTGGGTGTCATAGCCCCTTTAAGTGTTAGAAAAAATCACACAAGCGCATATCAATATGTTACAATCACACGGCCAATTTAATGCAGAGTATGCCGCATGTATACAAATTCGCAGTACACATGGAAGGGAACACACAACACTCGCGAGGTGATGAGCATTAAACATTAAATTACTATCGTCAGCATCGGTCAGAGGTTGATTTCATTCAACTTCAATGTGTGTTGTTCCAGGTGAAAGGTTGCGTATAGATATTTGTAACAAAATAGCTACAGCGTTGTTGGCCGCTACCCAAAGTGTCACGCCACATGCGCATAGCCCCGTCGCGGCGGTTTATTAGCTACAAGTATACTCGGCTGCTTACACCGCAGGATCGAATTCCGGTTGCGGTGGCTGCATTTTACATATAAATAGAGGGAAAATGCCGTAGGCCCGTGTGCTCAGATTTGGGTACTGGTTAAAGAACCTCAGGCGGTCGAAAGTTTCAGAGCCCTCCACTACGGCGTCTCTCATACTCATATGGTTGTTTTCGAGATTTAAACTACAAATATCAATTAATGCACATCATAGCTCCTGTTTAAACAATAACATGATTGTATACGCACAATGGCTAACTTTTGTCCTCCCGATGTGACCGAGGAGTTAGCACAGGCGGACACCAGGGCACCGGGACAGGAGACAGTCTTGCGAGGCTTCTTGCTCACACAAATAACACATGATTTATTTAGATATTTACATGCGTTCAGCATTTATTATTTATTTATGAATAAAAATATTTATGCGCCCGGAGGCAATATTGCAGGGGGGAAATACACAATGGAAAATACGCTTACACAAAAGAGCTAATCAAAAACAAGATGGTCAGAAAAACAGATCATAAAAAAGGCAGCTATGATAGTAGCAATATGTCCCTGAAAGATGTTTTAGTGCGGCAGTCAGCAACCTCCTGTGAGAGCCGATTTCACTGGGAGATTGTGAGGGGAAAAAAAGGAGTTTTGATAAATGTTTGTTCTGCAAAACATTTATCCTAATTTTAGGTGGTGGTCAGTTCACTTATATAAAAAATGGGGAGGTGAAAGGTAAGATTCTTTATCTGTTTTGATCAACCCATGAAATATTTTGAATAGCAATTTTGATCTCAAGTGTTTTTTACGTAATACCAACAAATCCCACCCTAACCTGTCTTTAAGCGCAGTGACACTGACACTGAAGTCGTAGTTGCTAGTCACAAAACGAACTGCACGGTTTTGAATGATCTCAAGCATATTAAACAAAATTTTTCTTTGTAGATCCCACGCCACACAGGCATACTCTAAGATAGGGTGGACAGCCCCGCCGTGGTGGTCTAGTGGCTAAGGTACTCGTCTGCTGACCCGCAGGTCGCTGGTTCAAATCCCGGCTGCGGCGGCTGCATTTCCGATGGAGGCGGAAATGTTGTAGGCCCGTGTGCTCAGATTTGGGTGCACGTTAAAGAACCCCAGGTGGTCGAAATTTCCAGAGCCCTCTACTACGGCGTCTCTCATAATCATATAGTGGTTTTCAGACGTAACCCCACATATCAATCAAGATAGGGCGGACATTCGTAAAATAGAGTAGTTCTCTTACTTTGGGAGGAGCTAACCAGAAGTTTCGTTAAACAAAGTTAAACATTCTGCGGGATCTAGCTGTGACATATTCAACGTCTTTAGTCCAGGTAAGATTTGAAGAAAAGTCTAGGCTTCGAGACGCGCCTTTGTCTGAGACACGACCAGCCGTAAGGAAGGCCAGAAAGAGAGCGCCCAGCGCACACCGGACGCTCCTTTTACATCACCCGGTTCGTGCACGCATTTCTCGTCCGACGCCGACTGCGCGTCTCAGTGACGCTGATACGTGTTTCATTTCACGCACGCGGACACCTCTCGCGTTTTACAGGACTCGGACCACGTTTGCAGAGCTCGTTGATTACTGTCTCTTGCTGGGCGGATCCTTGCTTTGCCAGTTGTAACAGCCTGTAAACCACCCGAAGAGGTCACGTAAGGGCTGCAGTGTCACTGCTTCTGGAAGTGGTCGTTGTATGTCTCCTTGGGCGTCACGCTCGCTGTCCAGCACAACTAAAAGCCGCACGCCCCACAAGGTCTCGCGGCAGGCCCACCCACACACCCCGGCGTCGAAACCACTCACAGTACACAGCAGGTTGCACAAAAATCGCACTTCAGAGTTGCCACAATTCACAGCACACCAACGCCCACTCGGATCCAACATGAATATCAACAGGTAACGCGACCCGGTTATCGCTGCCTGGTTATTCCCTGCGGGACTATGGCACGAAGTACAACAGGAAGACCACAGTCCACATTCTTGTTCGTCATGTCCTTCTTGCTCATCTGTAGAATCAGTAGGCTTAGCTGTACTTTACATTACTAAAGAGGCAAGTGACGCACTCAACCCCGGCACCAACACTAAGAACAGTAAGCGCTCGCAAGATCAACCAGGTATAAGCTACTTCAATGCTACCTTATTTTACAGTTTCGCACAACAGAAGCCTACACAATGGTCGTGACCAGTTATATTGACGCTTAAGGGATTGAGTACCAAACCCCGTGGCGAAAACCCTCCACATGCCAACCCCAACCCGTACAGGAAGACGCTTTGAAGCGAGCTCTATGAAGCGCATGTCTGAAATTTCACAGGAATGCACCATGACGCTTTTTGAGATTTTTATCCACGGTGAAGCCAAGGTGTTCAAACGGCAGTGTTGGTTTTCGAATGCATGGTGAATGGAGTGGCCAACTGACCCCTACTTGCATGAGAACACTTGCTTCTAGCTCAAAACCTTACATTCATAATCTTTGAGAAATTGCGCAATGTAACCATAGACACCACTGGAAATGAAGCGGCCTCCACGCTGCTTAAGAAGCTCTGCATGGCAAATTTTTATCACCCACTACGTCACTTTCTAAGGGTTCCTCACTGTATTCCATACAACTCACTATTTCTATTTCGCTATCCTGCCTGTTCGTATCACTGTAAACAGGCAGCAAACAAACGACTGCATACTTTCTGGTTTCGCGAGTGCGTCTGCACACTCTTCTTGCTCAGTCGACGATACCGCTGCCCTAAGCCGAGGAAATCCTTTCTTTACGAGCGAATCATCCTGGCACTCTGTCTTGCTTGGGACACCTAGTCATATCTGATTGGCGACAGACGCTGCACTCAGCAGCTTTCTCAGCCGTGCGTTTCATGTTTCTCGTACCTGGTCAATGCTCGATTCCAATATTTACGGTACCCTGATCATCGGAAAGTTTCGCCAATACAATGCGAAGCTCAAGCCTCAGTCGTTATACTTCTCTTTGATGAGCTGCAGCTTTACACGAGACACAACCAGTCGTAACGAAGGCCACAAAGAGAGCACCCAGCGCACATCCGACGCTCCTTTTATATCGCCCGGTCCGTGCACATGCCTCTTGTCCGACGCCGATGCGCGTTTCATGTGGCACACACGGACACCTCTCGCGGACCACGTTAGGAGGGCTCGCCGATGACTGTCTCTTGCAGGGCGGATCCTTGCATTGCCAGTTATAACACTCTCTTCGCCGCTCTTTCCGTCTGCTCGTTGGAATAAATTTTCCACATTCACAATGAAATCCAACACGCGCTGTATCGCGGACGTATACCGAAGCGTATTTACAAAGGAACCTGTCCCTTAGCCACGACAAAGCGCATTTGTTTTCAGCGATTAATACCAGGCGATCTAGGAAAGTTCTCACACGTGGCATAATGAACTGCGAAAGAAGAGGTAGAAACCCGATAATAATAACAATGCCAGCAGGAGTGACCCCGAATTTTACAGTATCCTATTCTAATTGCCCCACCGGTCGAGACGAGGCCCGAGACGAAGCGTCCGCGTCACGATGACCGAGCATTATTTTATGAAAATGGAGCCGCACAGGCCAGGTTGCCGCGAATTTTAGCGTTACAGAGCAGCGTACCCTATTTCAGTGTGGTGTCTGCATTGCCATGGTGATTGCTCGCAAGCCTCCGCTCGGCGAACGGGGGGAAGCTTTCTCAGCTATATTAAAGCCCCCGTGGCGTGGCAATAAGAAACCGCGTGCCTCTTTCCCAATTTCTTTGTTTCCCTTAAATTTTTCTTCAAAATCAAACTGAAAAGTGAAAGAACTAAAGCTTTCGACGTTGCTAGTAGCTTCGCATTTTTTGTTTTCTATTTCTCGTCGCTTGTAATTTAACTATGCAAGCATTGTCCGATCCGCATTCCGATAAGCTGGAGGCTAGACCAGGCTCGAGAAAAGAACGAAGGAACCATTCAAGTAAATAAACTTAAAAAGGAAACACGACTGATGTGAGGGAACGCAAGTCAAGAGGAAGAGTGAAAAAAAAGCGAAATAAAAAGGGGTGCGCGAAGAGAGGCGAGAAGCGCAGCTGAAGGAAGATGCGCCGCGGCTCATGAAACCGGCAGACATTAATCAGGCGCTCCGTGGAGCGTGCCGAGCGCTTTTTGTTTCTCCAGCTGCCGCGCCGGTGACGCGAGCGTGAATCGCACGCGACGGCTCCGCGGGCGTTTTGTTTTACGAGCGCACTGGGAAATAGGCGAGGGCAATAAAGCTGGCAGCTTTTATTTCGTCGCCTTTTGATGATGCCTCGTTACGAGTAATTAGGGTTGTAATGGGCACACATGGTCGCGTTGTCGGCGGCCAGCGCGCGCCCTAACCATCTGACCACTCCCTGCGCAGCAGCTCCCGCTCTTCCCCGCTGATTAGCGGATGATGCGGCGACGACTGCTCTTCGATGGCCCGCGTGCCTATCGTGATCTGTATCTCGACGTAGTCGTCGTCGTCGTCGTCGACAGCAGTCGCCGCAGCGGTGGCTCACGGGGCTAAGCTCGTCAGTCGGACCCGATAACGACCGCACGAGAAAGTCCACGGCTTTACGGTCACGTGGCGCAGCAGTCGAACACATGACCAAGACTGGCGTACGTATATCGGCCGGGAGCCGTGGATGTAGATGGAGCGATAACGAAGAGACTTGGCTTTAGTTCAATTTATATCCTATGTAACTAGATCACACGGGCCTTATACATACGGCCATAAATTCATCATACGTACAAGGTTAACCATATCGCACCAGGCAAAAAATGTACTCACATATTCTGCACAAGACACTGATTGCTGATGCCTTTGAGGAGGACCAAAGTATTCGCTCCCGCATAAAGAACGGTAAGCGTAAAAAGATAATTCAGAAGTTGAGAGCTACTGCATTCTCGTGGCACCAGCCGGGGCGTGAGCAGCGTGATATTGCAGAAAGACATTAGAATTGGCAAGTGTGCTTGATAATTAGAGTTGGCCAACAAATATGGCTAATTGGCTAGATAATAATTTTTCGGCACTGACGTGAATGGACAGAAGAAGAGGCGGACGTAGGGACCGTGTCAATAAAACATATTCCAATATACGTTCCTCTTAGTTTCATACAATCACCTCTCTATCAAAATGCAAAATGACCAGGTAAATTAACCTAAAGAGCGTAGACTACTCATTCAGTGTTAGCGTTGGCTTAGGTTACAATACAGAAGTTTCTAAACGCAACATACCAGACAAATATAAATGAAAATTCATTGTAGAACACTTCAACTACCAAAGTCTACTGATCATATATACGGTATGAATAGGTTTCGAAAATTCAGAGACAAAATGAAAATACAGCAGGGAGCAGGAAGGATCGAGGCTCCAGCGGCCCCACGAAACCATCCGGCTCCACGGGTAAGATATGCGCTAATATAAATTGGTACTTTATTACAAAGACTACTGAACCACACTTAAAGACACTATTCGACTGGATCACCAAAATTTTCAAATATTTGCGCACACTTAGTAAGGTTTTTGGGTATCGGTATGCAGTAAAGTAACAGAAACTTCACCGTCAATTGCAATACTGCTTAATGTGAATTCTAAAGGTAGTTTCATGTTCGGGTGAAGCCAACTGTCTTCGAAGTTTTGGCTTCCTGCAAGCAATCGATTATGCCGGAAATGATCATTTTTGTGAAGTACGACCGCAACACTACACGCTATCGTTCGCCTTTGTGTGAGTACGTAAGGTGCCCGCTGCACATCTTGAAAACATTACATGCACTTTGTTGGTGCTGCATGTGGCTTATTACAATGAAGAGTTACGGCTGAGCACACCAGTGACATCACACTGGGTGGGAGGCATCAAAGCTTGCACTCTTGGCGCAGATAGCATTGTTTGGTCGTTATTCTATACTCTACTGCAACGCTATATTACAAAGGTTCCTTTGCCGAACACGACGGTTGGTATTTGGTCTTCTTGCAAGTGAGTTTCAATCACCAGCGTGGTTGTGCGCTATAATACTCGACTGCCACGCAAAAAGCTCGGGTTTAAACCTTATTTTCTAACGTTATTTTCCTTGCCTATTCGCGGCGAGATCGGCCTATATGTGGCAGCACCGTCCCCGCGCAAGTGTGAGGCGGTCGGTGGCGCGTAAACAAATGCACGAAGCGGCGCTTCGCTGCGTGCGGTCTACAGTTCGTAAAATTCGTTGACTACAGTTTACTGTTAATATCTACGCTCTTCTCTACTGAATCGGTACGTGACGTCTATGCAACGTAAACTTTACCCGTGAGTAAAGTGCATTCTGCCTTTCATAGGGATGCTCATCCTGGGTGACTCTCTTCACACTTTCGCACTAAATCACGCCTTTTCTGTGTTGTTTGTACGTAGTTAGCTTGTGTTTCGCCAGCTGTGCACTGCTGCAGCATGACTAAACTACTTATTTACATCTTTGTCATCTGCATACTACAAAAAAAGTCACAGCTTTGCCAGAAAGGCGAAGCAATGAACGCGATAGCAAAAAAAAATTGAAAGGTTACGCGCCGAATTGAAAGCCGATCGAAACATGCCCCGAGTTCCTCACGCACAAAACGTACTCACAAGTACGTATGCACGCGAATAAGCGTTTCATTTGTTACTTTGCTATTTGTTACCTTTGTTATCTATGTGCACCAAAAAACTACAGCAGAATCGTTCCAGGTAAAGTCCGAGGCCAGCCAAGGCGTATGACCTTCCCCTCCTCGCCGCCGCGAGATAAGGGTGCGTCAGGGAGTTGCTCCCTCACGCGCCCTTATCTCGCCGGGCGAAGTACGCATAGGAGATTAGAGCGGGCGCCGCCACGCGTTGTGGCGACGCACGCTCTTTGCGCCATCTTGCTGGTAATGCTGAAGACACAATTCCATCCGAGCACCGGTAGTGGTAGATATCAGTAGCTCGCCGTTTAAAGGTGAAAGATGTCTTGCGGGGTAGCTTAGTGGTTGATGCCTCTCTTTCACGACGCAAAGGTCCCACGGTCGCTTCCGCACGCCGGAACATTTTCTTTCTGCATTTTTATTTATTGCGTTTTCATATATATATATATATATATATATATAGAGAGAGAGAGAGAGAGAGAGAGAAAGAGAGAGAGAGATAGAGAGATAGATAGATAGTTAGATAGATAGATAGATAGATAGATAGATACGTATACATATACGGTGCATGACATCGACGCCGACGCCGGCGGCAAAATCCAGCCTGAAAATGTCTCTATAATTGCTATCGCAATAAAAGACCGAAAGAAAGATCGTAGAAGGCCCGCATATCTATGTGATTAGTTCAGTACCACCATTCGCCACTTATACGCATATGATTTTTTTTACCTTGTTTTGTTCGCCATGAAATGCGATACAGTCGATAAGTATAGTCGGGAAAGCTTAGTGGCTGACAGCCCTTTGCGCTACAAGGCGTTAACCACGTGTACGCACATGTTCTTCCACCAAGAAAAAATAAAAATCTTATGTAAGAGTTCAGCAGAAAGCTTTCATTAATAGATTACATGCATGACAGTGCTACAATAAAGGGCTGGTTAATGGGACAAGCATGTGTGTTTTTTTATACAAAAATGGCCACTGCAACACTGCAAGCCATCAGTCACTAACAATGCCACACAAATGCTGAAGAGAATGTAAAAAAGATAAAACTTTCATTGTTATATAAGACATGCCGTCTAAATATAATTTCCAACGTCTGGGTTTTTAAAATGTTCCGCAATCTAAGCATGCGGTTGCGCACGGAGCTTTGTTTTAGGTACAATTTAATTACCGATGTGTCACATTTTATGTGACAGTTATATTTCTGTGTTGTGGTACCACGGCAAGATTAACACAACTAATGCTCCTGGCATGATCGATAAACTACAGTGCCGTAGTTGTGCACCTACCAACGGCGCGCAAATGGATGTCTTAGAGTTAGAGCTTTTTTGTTTTTTTCTCACAACCGAATTGCTGTAGAACGCTGCATTCACACACCATTTAGTAGTCCCCATGTGTGGGAGGATGCCACAAGCATTTTTCGATGGGCTTGAAACAGAAAGCGGCTTCCACTCTGAAATTATTTTAGTGAATGGAGGGTACGGTGACAGTAAGCAGGATTTTGGAAAGTTGCAGTCACCGATATTATTACAATGCATTAGCAGCCGAGCAAGACCAAATGCTTTCATACGTCGTTTCAGGCATACGTAGAAACACGCGCTAACATGACCGGACAAACCACACTTTGAGAACGTACATGACGTACGCGCACTTATAAACATGACGTGGCCCGCAGACAACGCATGGAGCAATCCACACTTCACCTCTTCGGCCAGTTGCCGCCAGGCAGCGACTCTGCTCGATCTCACGGCCAATCGGTCACGCTACAAATATCGACGGTAGCGCCGCTTAACGTAGGAATACACGCTAAGAGCTGCGCTCTAAAACAAGTAACAACGCATGAAACTCGGCAAGCAGGTGAAAAGAGTGCATTTCATATAGACTTAATTTTTTTTTCGCCCCGCCGCGGTGATCTAGTGGCTAAGGTACTCGGCTGCTGACCCGTAGGTCGCGGGTTCGATTCCCGGCTGCGGCGGCTGCATTTCCGATGGAGGCGGAAATGTTGTAGGCCCGTGTACTCAGATTTGGGTGCACGTTAAAGAACCCCAGGTGGTCAAAATTTCCGGAGCCCTCCACTACGGCGTCTCTCATAATCAAATGGTGGTTTTGGGACGTTAAACCCCACAAATCAATCAATGATAGACTTAATTTTGTCCATTTGTCCAGTGTATAGCACTGTGACTCCTGTTTGCAAAACACCGCCATGTATGATCCTACACAAACCGTTAGCACATTTTTGGCCTTATTTTGAGCCATCGGTTGCTTTGGTTTTTGCAAAATTACGTGTAAAGGAAGCTATAAATATCGGTAAAAGGTTTAGTGTGGTTCACTAGGAGGCCAAATTCGCGAAGCCCTTCTTTTTTCCGTGCTCGCTGTGATTGGCTGCCAGCCTTTTCAAATGACATTCCGAGATACATGATTGGCTGAAATTTTGTCCTAAAATCAATTCCAGTGTGAGAGGTTTTTGAGAAACACAATCAGAAGCTGTATAGCGTTACGCTAAAGAGCTTTTTCTTTTAGACCGGAAACGCATTCCTTTCACTGATGCTCGTCTATCAAAGCACCTTAATTCTGGGGCTAATGTGGTTTCGTTGTACAAGATAGCTACCACGTTTGGAACTTGTAGTGTGGAGAGCTTGGGCAAGTTTGTGATGAGTGATCTTCTTTTAGGTTATACAGAGCTCAAAGTTTTATCCACCCGTGTTCGAAGAGAAAGATGCGGAAAACTGAATAACAATACTGTGAAAAACCAGCACGCGCACCACGGAGACGCAAGTCGAGAAGCACGCTGCACGAGCGCTGATGGTCGTATTCGCTTTGGTTTTACAAATATGCATCATTTCCGAGTCACACGCCTTCGTACCTTACCGTACGATAATAATTGTGGCACTCGAACACTGATTTAACGATGAACACGCAAAACTCAATGAATTTACACAATAAACAACTCGGCTAGTTTTTGTCAGCTTGCTCTACAATCTTCACGATACAGCTTGCGTGCTAAACTAACCATTCAAACTCGTGCATAACTCAACAGAAGTAATTATCTGCCTGATCGAATGTAATAATACAGTCTTAGCAACTCAAGACGACTAACAATACATCTTCGGTATCGTTTCCCTTCAATGTATTCCCCCATCCTTGAAGATATTATTTGTCGTTGCGTAAAGCAGGTGGTATAAGTATACCGGAATGTTTAATTGGTTAGACCAGGAGTCGGCGACCTACGGCCCATAGGGCACTCTTATGCGGTCTCCGGCAAGACGCCAACGCCCTCCCCCGATCCACCCTTTTTATCTTAACTTCTAAGTGCTCATCTCGACTGTCACTTCTTATCTCGACTGTAAAAAAGCTATTTTGGTATGAAACAAACATGATCGTTTTTCAATAAACCTAAACGTGGTTTTCATTTCAGTTTTCTACGTTATTATCAATACACTGAATTTTTTTCCTCCTTGCCCGCAAAGCCACATCTCTCCCTCCGCCTCATACCGAATAGCCTTCTGGCCCCCGTCATGTCGGCTTCATGCGACCTCGGCCACCACCTCAAAAAGCTGCAGACCCCTGAATCGGACACTCAGAAAATGCTCTCAGCATGCCTTCTCGCCTTTGTCGTTGTTTTTGCCCCCCCCCCTACTTTTTTACAGCTGTTTCAATAATAACACCACTTTGTAGTAGTGATGTTGGATCCGTGCTCTCACGCCACACCGCGAACTCCATAGTGTTGAATGGTCACTGCGATTTTACAGAACGTGTGACATTTACAGCCGTAAATCGACAATGTGCTTTTTTTGAGTATGTATTGTTATATTTCTCGACAAGACAGAAACGCAACATGGTGCGTTTCTCACAACTTCGCGAGGGAAATCTTTTGACAAATTGAAACCAGGAACTTGAGTTTCTTCAATCTAAGAGTATACTGCAGTAAACTATATAGGGAGGTTCAATAGTTACAGAACGATTACACGAACTGAAACATAATACAGTTGTTGGAGTTCAGCGTCCCGAAACCATGATATGATTATAAGAAGACGCCTTTCAGGAGAGCTCCGGGAATTTAGACCACTTGGTTTTCTTCCAAGGGCGTCATAATCAAAGTAGAGGGGCCTCAGGCATTTCCGCTTTCATCGGAAATGCAGTCGCCGTGACCGGGATTCGATCCCGCAACCTTCGAGTCAGCAATCGTGCTCTTTAGACCACCACGGTGGGTCACGCATGCACATAAACGCACTCATCGTGCTTTCGCAGCTATCTGAAACCGTGAATTTTTTATCACTTTATTTCTTCTGAAACTTGTATACGCAGCTGCGATGCTGCACTCAGACGTAAGAAATGCTCAACCTTCGATCTGCAAATTATACTCTTATGCAACGTTCGAGACATACACCACTGTTTGATGACGTGAGCCACCCAACTGTAAAGGTATAATTTTGGTGATTAATCCACACAAATGTACTCATATTTTAGAGTTTGTTCATAAAGAAAACGATTATAGCCAGTTACCAGCCGGTGAAATTGAAGTAAAAAGCATCGCCTAGTGAGTGTTCTTTTTTCATTACCGTGTTTTAACATTTATTCTTCTTTTTAATATCTGTATGCATAATTTTTTGTTTATCTCTGTCTGTGCACTCTCTCCTCCATTCTCTCCTCCTAACCTTCACATCACACCTGCTCATTATTACTTCTCCTTCTCAACCCTTGATATGCCATACTGTATACTTGTAGGCCCGTGTGCTCAGATTTGGGTGCACGTTAAAGAGCTCCAGGTGGTCGGAATTTCCGGAGCCCTCCTCTATGGCGTCTCTCATAATCATATAGTGGTTTCGGGACGTTAAACCCCACATATCAATCAATCAATCATACTGTATACATATGCACTATGCTCTACCCTCTACGTTCGTTTGCCTATACTGCTTATTCTTACATCACTCATCTGCACCCTCGCTTTCCTTTCTCATTTTTTTGCGATGATAGACTATGTACGACTATGCTGATATAATAACTGTTGCACTTTCACGTCACAAAGCCACCATATGATTATGAGAGACGTCATAGTTGATGGCTCCGGAAATTTCAACCACCTGAGGTTCTTTAACGTGCACTCAAACCTCAGCACGCGGGCCTACCACATACTCGCCTGCATTAAAAATGTTGCCACCGCAGCCTGGATTTGATCCCGCGACCTACAGGTGAACAGCCGAGTGCTTTAGCCCCTAGAAAACCGCGGCAGTGCGGGGCTAGGAGCCGAGCACGCTTATCTTCGCGTGGCACTCTCCGTCACATGATCGTCTGACGCGCCCGTGATCGGCTGGCAGGCTAGACATGCCTTTCTCGTCGTACAATTTGCCACGTACGCGCTTTGTTGCGTTTTTATGGACCCAATAGACGTTTATTAGGGCGGACTTTGATTTCGCAGGCTCACGTGCATCCATCTGTCCCTCCGTCCGTGCACTTGCACCGTGCCAGGGGGCTGCCGGAGCATGCCAATGGACGTTGATAGCGTCGGTTGCGCCTCGCGTCACACTCTACAGCGCTCACGCTTTGCTTGCATAGCGGCGCTGTGCCCCACACGTCCAATCATGCAAACAGGGAGACACGCGCATTGTTCTATACCAACGGACCCTGTCTCAAGTGGCACAGACAACCACCGAACACACTTCGAAATTTACAAAGTGTTCTTCAATTTTAACACAAAAGTATATTTTGCAGGGGTTTAGGACGGTTCCACTGACGTCATTCAGTCACGGATATGACACTGTAAAACATATAATACCAGATTGCACAAAACAACGTAGGCTAAAATACGGCCTTTATCTGCATTTTCTGCATGTTTGACTGCAAATTTCGTTGAAAGACGATAGTCTTCTGTGCGAAGAGAGTAAATAAAACATGTATTTGATGTTTCGCGCAAGAAAATCGGGGAATGGGATACTGGTGGCGCTCTGTGAGACACAAGCGCCTTCTGGCGGTGATTTCAAAAAAAAAAAAAACGAAATGATAGCTTTTGCTATAGTGAGCACGCACAATATTTGAGGCCATATTTCGTAGATCTCAAGGTAGGTTGAAGCACCATAGCGTCTTAGCAAAGCGTAGGAACCCATTTCGTGCATCATGTCGCATTGTCAGCGCATTGTATTAAACCCTACAGATTTTGAAATTACTTAGGTGTGATTTTTTATTTTAAAGAAACACACCGTAGACTATTGGTGTGTGGATCTTGTGCCTCAGATATGCGCAATATTTGCTTTTTATTCAACAATCGCAAAAGTATGAAGCGCGAAGCTAGAGCAATATTGGTGGGCGCTGCGTATGTGTTTACACTTGAGCCGTTTCACGTGACAAGCAGACAAATAGAAAAACAGACAGACCAAAATTTTTTTTGTTCAAGTATCCTAAAAAAGATGATAGTCTTTCTTCTGTGACGCGGATTTGAACCAGCAGCTTCCCGCTTCGCAGCGCGCGGCCCTAACCACTACACGACAAATTGTACTCCGCAAGGAGTGCTAAAGAAAGCCTTTTATTGACGCCACACACCGTCTGGCAGTCCTCAAAGCTCCGAAACTTTAGCGCGTTTTTGTTATCAGTAGCGAGATGGCACGATGGACGACGGGCTCGCTTTGGGCGCGCTCTAAAGTGCCTTCACGAAGAGCCGCTACCACAGTGCTTGATCTCTCCTGCGCGTGCGCTTACAGACTCATAATTCGGGAAGGACAAAGGTCACTTTCTCGCTGCCATGGCCGCATTTACAAAAGGAGTGCACTGCTGACTCACGACGGAGGAAGAATTGTGACAGTTGTTAGCGCTTGTCTTCTGTATACTTGTGCGCTCAAATTCTGCGTCTTGCGTTCTATTTGAACACCGCGGTTTAAGTGTCGAGCTGCGACAGCTGCTATAGTCCGCATTCGTCTTGTGTATGCTGATTTCACGAGTCCTTTCTGCTTGAGTTGTGCACTGCAATTTTCGAGCTGCTTGCCGTTCTTCACGTGATTTTGCAATTTGTTGCTGTTTCTCAAACATTGCACAATAAACGCTCAACTACCTGTGTGAAGACACGTTTCACTTTCGTGTCACACCATTTCCTATATAGGTAGATCGGCCACGTTTTTCTCACTCTCTCACTCATGTGACCATGCTGAACTTCCAGACGGAGTATCTCCTTCCCGAGCAAAGTGCGCGACGCTCAGGCTAACCGCAGTGACGTCATGGCTAGGCACCACTTCCTCGCCCGTGCTCTTTCTGCGCTAGAGTTGACGAGCACTTCGCAGTTGACGTCGTGGTTAAGCTCCGCCTGCAAGCTGGGCTCTCTTTTTGCGGAGTTTTTTGCGGCCGCCCACGTCGTTACCTTCAACTTGAACAGCTCCGTTGTTTGTTATAGGTAATAGTATTCTTATTGACAGAGAATGAAATGGCTATATAGCCGAATTCACAAAACTTTCATTAGGTGCTTCTCGTTATTGGCCTTGATTTGATATGTCCGGCCTCAGAACAGGGGTGGATCCTGCCACTTATTTTGGGGAGGGGGGAGCGATCACTTAAAGTAACGCCGAAGGTGATGGTGGGGTCCCAAATTTTCTCTTTTCTTTAGCACGAAAGTATATCATATTTTAAATACTGTTATTGGGTGCTTCCAATGGTTCCACTCGTTCGCCCTAATAGATGGGAAGCACTGAAAAGAGGGGAGGGGACGTGCTGACACAGGCCATAGGAAGCCCTACCAACCCCTCTGGATCCGCCACTGCCTCAGAAGCGGTTGAAACTTTTTCGTTCGAATAATTTTTGTGGTGTGCTTTATGGGTATACGGGCCCAACCGACACCAGTAATAAAATAGGACTATCCTATGAGGCGGACATTTTAGAGCAAACAGTCGCGAGTAATAACGAAAAAATTGCCGACATAGTTGAATAAAACATACATATAAACAATTCGTTATACTTTGCTGGCAAAGTACTGCCACATATTGCTATTATTGCTTAAATACTCCCCGGTAATTAGAGTATTACTCTCAATACCAGGGAGTAATAAGCAAAAGTCACAA
The DNA here is from genome assembly GCA_013436015.1 of Rhipicephalus annulatus. Taxonomy (NCBI): domain Eukaryota; kingdom Metazoa; phylum Arthropoda; class Arachnida; order Ixodida; family Ixodidae; genus Rhipicephalus; species Rhipicephalus annulatus. Next base: position 1,245,718 of record WOVY01001906.1, read on the forward strand.
CTTTGCTGCAAAGGCGAAGCGATGAACGCAATAGCAACAAATTGGAAGGTCACGCGAAGAATGGCAAGTAGATCAAAACGTGCCCCGCGTTTCTCGCACCAAAATGACGCACGAAACGTAATAATAGGTACAGATGAACGTGAATAACTTAGGGCAAACAATACAGAACCTGAAAAACGTGCATAGCCGCTCGATACCTAGCTGTGTCTCAAGAAGCTTTCTCGTTGGCCATGTATACTCGTGCGCATGTGGTCAAGTGCCGTTCGCGACCATGGCAGGAATGATTCCACAAAATCCGTTTCACCGAGAAGAGGAAGCAATTATTGTGATAGCGATAAGTTGCAATGTTATACGAAGTGAGGCTGGCAGTCAACGCATTCAGATTTAATCTCACGTAACTCTATAAAATACTGGTGTAAACGAACATGGCAGCTCCAGGTACATTCTTGGAACCATTTTTTCGTGTTGAAAGCGCAGCCCGTAGAATCTCCCGCCTGCTTTGGAGGCACAAAGCACGCGCTGATCGTTGTAGCGTGGCAACCGTAAGTGATCCTGCCCCCCCCCCCCTTGTTCGCTCACGAGATAAGCGCTCACGCACACGATCGTGGCCGGAAAGGCGATGTTCGGTCCGCAGAAAGAGGAGGTTCGCACATCCTTCCCCATATATATATATATATATATATATATATATATATATATATATGTGTGTGTGTGTGTGTGTGTGTGTGTGTGTGTTTGTGTGTGTGTGTGTGTGTGTGTGTGAATGAATGACGGCGGTAGTGGTAAAAAACAGCCGATTGCTATCGCTATAATCAGTATGAATGGACGTTCCAATAGTACTCAAATAAACATTTCTTCATTTATTCATTCTATATCAAGAAACTTTTACCTAACGACTGAAAACAAACGATGTAAAATGAAATACACAATTAAAAAGTAGAAGAACAGTGCTATTCGTTATATACATAAACAAGGCGTCTGTGATGCCCAGTGATTTGTCCGCGATTCAATACAGTATAGGAGACGGAGTTTAGTGCATATTGCAATTGCAGGGCAGACAACAGTTGGCTATCAGAATGAAATGATGAGTGCAAAGAATACACAATTGCGAGTGTAGCAGAACATTAGGAATTGAATTCCCAAAGCATTTTATTACGTAATTTCTACTTGTGGTCGGCCGGCCACCTTCGCTAAATACATGCACCGAGTCAGTATTGCCTGAAACTTATGCCTACTAACATTCCTAGCGTTAGTGGTTGCTTTTTGTGATATCGAACCTGTAGCTGTGGTAATGCAGGCCTGTATTTGCGAGGCGTGTTTTCCACAAAAGACTGTCCGTGATTGATGACGACCCGCTACGTCGTGTAGGTTTCTTGCCTTGTCGGTTAATATGACCAGTACGAGTTCAAGTTTTTGGAGCGAGAAATTCATTTTATAACTTTTGCGATTACTCAAAAAGTCATCTGGTAAAAACTGGCATCTGTGGGTGAGCTAAATGCATAACTGCTGCTATTGTTTTGTAAGTAGGCGTAAAAGATGAAGATGATGATAATGACGAAGAAGAATGGTATAGTGTATTGTGTAATGAGAACCTTGTTGGGGGCAATTTAGTTCACATAAACAACTTTTCATCCAACGCGCTCACCCTCAAGCCAAGATTTTTTTTTTACAATGGTTGCCATTAGTCTTGTGTGTGCCGCACGGGAAGTTCTAGTTAGCTTGTTTCCTTTGCACAACCTGCAGAGAACTATTTTCGTAAGTGACTCACCCCAAAGCAGTAAATGTCGAATGGCGCTATTCTTATGACCTAGGGCTGCCGCCAGAGAAGATGTGCGGCCCCCTCGGCCATTGCTTTATTGTGAAAGCGCTAAATTATCCGCCTCGCGGCACTTAATTAACGCAGCGGAATCAACTGTTCTAGCTGTGCTCCTTAGTGCTCGGTGTATCGCATTTCCATCTGCCTTGTTTGCTCTGAACTCCGGTCTTCTTGAGCAGCAATGGACTTCGTGTGGAAGCGGTCTGTTTGCGTCAAGAATCTCCCAGGACCATCCGCATTTGTAAGAACACGCACGAGAATCTGCTTCCCCGCGTTCGAAAACTCCGAGAGGGAATACGAAGCAGTTTTTGCTGCTCATGGCTCTGCGCATCGGAGACGTGCAGGGTTTATATACGTATGTACACGCCCGCAGCCGCACAACAACCTTCTTGTTATACATTTGCTTTATGCAAAGTGCTTCTTGGAAAATGCAGCGTTCTCCGTATACATTTGAAGCCTTCGTGCACACCTCTAATCAGGAGAGTTGTTTGTCCGGATTTTGATATGCTTCGCTTTTACAACTCTGTTCTCGGACGTTGTGAAACGAAAAAAAGGAAGAAACTAGGCTATTTTACGATGTGTTGTTTGGACTGCATTTTTATAGCTCTTTGTACACGCCACTACATTTACTCAATTCGAAAGCAAAAAGCGAACATGAGCATCGCTTTGAGACGAGATGTAATGACGATATATGTAAGCTTTCTTCAACAAACGTCTTTATATACGCATTAAACGAGTTAGCATCATTTGCAATGTGCTGAAGCCATATCATTCTCTAGAACAAAAGCTTATGCATACATCTTTTCTTTTTTGGCAGCAATCACCTGTTAGATGTACTCACAGTGGCTGTTGCTTCAAACGCAAAGAAACACCAGCCTATCCAAGTTTTCTTTCCTGGGTGCACGGGGATGGGCTTAGATGCGCACGTGTTTTCAGCTTATATAGTATTCAGCAGTCAGCTGGTAGCTGCGGACACGGCACATTCCTTGAAACACTGAGGACATTCTTTAAAACGCAGGCGTTATGCAGTACGTGGTCAATCAGGACAATGCCAAACTGCCTGAAGGTATACAGGTCTACTTGAATAAATGCCCTCATTATGCAGTGAGCAAGAAAGCGCCCTCATACTAAAGAAAACCATTTTGCTGAAATTGCCCGTAAGAGCAAACTTCACCAAATCCTGATATGTTGAATGCATTAGCGAAGGCAGGCACGCCCTAAATCGTTATTTTGCTCGTGAATTGAATGATGCAGCCTCCAGCCTTGTATTTCGTTCAGCCTCCAAACTTTTATCTGAATAAGTGTTATAACATTGAAGTACAGTGCGTTGCCATATCGCGTTGCTTAACATTTAATGCACGACAAGAGCAGCCTCTGCACTCGCCATAGATATTTCACGTGGTTTCAAAGTAACGAATGTTAGCCAAATGGTTAGAGCTAACACAACGTTGAGATAGAAAATGTTTGCGAGGTAATTTATTTCCTCATACCTTGAACATCAAAAAGAGCATCGCAGTAATGCCCAAGCAAAAATGGGCTCTTCTGAATCGACCAACACTGACCCAGGGACGATAGGCCATTGGAGGAGAGAGATGGCTTGGAGAAGCTAAGCAAAGCGAAGTGCACTCCTAAGAAGCGAAGTGATTCACGAACTCTAACACCGGTAGGCCACCCTACCTTGGTGATAAAGGATGGATTGACAGGTGAAAAGACAGTCATGTACAGCTGCACGGCTTCTATGGCGGGACGTCAACTGCAGCCGTCCTTCACCGCTTCTGGAAGGTGTACAACATGTTCTTCGGTGCACAAAACAAAAGATACCAGGATGCCCACGGCGCACGCCCCAAGTGGAGAAAGAGAGACAGAGCAAGGTATTTGGAGAGTTCTTGCATCGTCTGCTGCCTTTAGCGGGACGCAGACAAACAGAATGCTGAGACCCTGGCTCCACGCAGTCAGCGCCGCCACTCGGCATGCTCTTCCCGGTGGCTCCATTTCCATATCGGCCGCCTCCGCACCGAACACGACAAGACCGCGGGCTCTCCCCTTCCACCGGGCTTCTATTACAGATCGGAGGAGCCCATGTTGCTGTCACGCGTCCCCTAATCTGGTTCCTGGCCGTCCAAACAATCCGCCGCAGATGACGGTGGCATGGGCTTAAAATTCCAGCTGCTTCTCGCAGTTGCATCGGCTGCTGCTTGCTGAACCACTGTCCGCGCTCGGCCAAAATGCTGTCATCCTCCTTCCTACACCAGGAGCCTTCTTGGCATGGGAAGCTTCGTGTCGCCTACAAGGCCACGCCGATTCTCACCGCCCTGCTGCGAACGAGGATCCTTCCGTTCGCTGTGTTAAATGTTCGACTTCATTTTTTACCTTACGGTTTTCTTTAGTCGTTATAAATATTATGCCCAGGCTTCCAATAAATGGAATACAGCACCGTGTTTGTTTGTAGACGCTTGAGAGAAGCTTCGCTCTCAGGAAAGGGTTGCCCTCTTTAGCACAGCGAGGTCTGTTATCTTCCGAAGGGGGCCTTCCTGTCAAATAACAAAGAAAACAAAGCGCATTCGGAAAAATTTTCATAGATGGATGCATCCTCGGTCAGTTGTCTTCACTGTAACGATTTAGAAGCGGTGTCTAAATGAACAAGAAACATTTTTACTTGCAAAAGAGAAGTTTTGGGACTCACAGTACAAAATTTGTTTGTAATTTTCATTGAGTGTTTTACTGAACTTACTTTACCAATTATGCCGAATGCGGACAGAGAATTTATTGGTCTCTTTGGCGCAGCGTGCGCCAACTTCTACAGAGAATACGTGATATTACCTAGTGTCTTTACACTGATATATGAATAACATTTTTAAGGGCGATGCTCCTTAAAGCATGGGTCTGCCCATCCCTTACGTAGCCCCCGGTGGCACATACCCGCTCTACCGCCGGTATGTGCCCCAGGGGATGCGAGGTGGGAGATGGTGGTACATGGAGTGTTCACTAGATGGACGCACGGACGGACTGACAGACAGACTAGCAGACGGACGGACGGATGGATAGACGTGCGGACGTACGGATGGATGGATGCACGAACAAACAGACAGACATACAGATGGATAGACGAACTCACGGATGGACGCAAGAACAGACGGACGGACGTATAGATGGACGCGCGGATGGCCGCGCGGACGGACGGAAGCAAGAACGAACGGGCGGACGTAAGCATGAACGGGCGAGCGGACGCTTCGCCCCACTCATCTTCATTCACTCCGTGGATATGCTGTGATTTTTTTTTTTGTGTGCACCTCTATCCCAGTACACATCAAGAGATTTTGCAAGACAAGAGAGTGACTGTGTATGTGAAATGTCAGCCCACCACACTCGCAAAAAAAATTGGCCCCAATCTACATGTAACACTGTAAATGTCGTCAAAAGACTATAGTCTTGCGTCTGGAGAGAGTGAACAAAACGTTTAATTGATATTCTGCGCAAGAAAAGTGGTGAATGGTATTCTGCAGGCGCTGCGTTAGAGTGCCTCGAGCGTGTGGCGGAGGCGAATGAGCGCATCTAGGCACGTTCGACACAAGTGTCATCTGGCAGTTATCTTCGAAAACGAAGGCATGCAGCCCGCGGAGAAAGATGCGCGCCCGTCTCGGAGGTGATAAGGTGTAGAACGCAAAGCGACGCGCAGGTTCCACCACCGTGACGTCGTATCAAAGCGTTGGAAACACCTTTTGAGCATGGCGTTGCAGTGTCAGCGCAACGCGAATAAACGCTAGATTCCTTAGTTACTTGTGTGTGCCTATAAAGGCAGACAAGGGAAACATCGAAGCGTTGTTGTGGCGCCTCAGATATGCGCAATAATTGACAATAGCACAACTATGAACGCTAAACCTTGAGCAATATTGGTGGGTGCTGCGGATGGGGTTGGCCATTTGGTGCCGTTTGAGGTATCGTTAGGGCGGACAAACACACAAATGTACAGACAGACAGACAAACAGACAGACAGACAGATAGACAGACAGACAGACCAAAATTTTTACGTCGAAGGTCCCCCAAGAAGGACTATCGTCTTTAAAAAAAGAACCCCATTATGCTAACCTCTGCAAATAATTATCTGAGCGTTGGAGATAGCTCTAGCAAACTCATGTGATTTCGTTAAATGACTATGCTCAAGCCCTTTCTGTTGCGCGTGCGAGACTGTACATTTTATTACGTGACTACATAGCACGTATATCTACGTGCATTTGTTTACAATTACAGTAGGTTGACGTAAATTATTGACATGAATTGCATGAACAAGTGTACACGCAATATTTTAATTATCTGATGACTTCTAAAGCACAATGAAGCCTTTTTTTTGTTTATGCACACGGTTTTTCATTAAAATAGCGGTTTGACAGTTTCACTGATATAATTAGCCCAGGTATATGTGCTATGACAAAGGCATGCATTCATCTATAACTGTCGACAGAGCGTTAATTGGATGGTTCCACTTATCAGATAATAGATGTGTGCTCCAGTACACAAATAATGATGCAGATCCTACAAGAACCACAAGTAATCGTTTGCCTAAAGAAATAGCATGTACTTCTACAGCACGTATGAACAGCACGTAGACACACATTTAGAAAATCCGCATCCGGTTACGTGTTTGCTTCAGCTCCTCTATTGGCAGGCACTCCGTCAGTATTCCCTCATTAACTACCATTTCTAATCAATAGGACTGATAAAGTTTTCTTAACATTCCCACTGTTTAATATAAAAAGTGGTTATTCAGCCAACTAGCTCACTCAGGTAATAAGTGCATTTACATATTTCCAATTGTCAAAACATTCCGTGGTCATCTGGTGCGAACAGCAATACCTTCCATTTGTTGTCATCAATAGTAAAGGATCCTAAAGGGGGCGGTAAGGGTGATCAGCCCCCCCCCCTCCACCTCCATATTTGTGTCAGCACCCCGCCCCCTAACTTCAGTGCTCGTGGTTCACCTCCTATCCCCCATGGTGAGCTGTTCCTTTTAAATGCGAAGAACTTTTTCGCATGCTGCAAACACTTTTGGCTACTATCTATTTATGTATTTGTCTGTGTATTTATCTATACGCAACGCCTACGTCTAGGTGTTCTCGTGATCACCCTTTTACCTTGGAGTAAACCAAAATCAGTATAATAAAGAAAGTTAGTTCAACGTGTATCACGCAGCTGGTCATGACAAGAAACATGTGACAGCCTCGTTGGGTACGTCGTCAAACCCTCTCCGTCAGACCTGTGGCACAAACCCGTGGGCGAGTATGCACAACAGCTATGCAGCTATGCCATTTGTGCTGTAGTTTCTGCGTTCAACAGTGCAGCAGTGGGGTCTCCCACCCCTTACACTGCAATGAAGGATGTACAATCCCCGGAGATTCCACCCGGTACACGTTGATCCTTGCGCATTGCTTCAAGAAAGCGTGGTAATGTATCTAGGAATAGCGAGAACACTGAGCTGTACTCCGCATCCGACGAAGAGTCCTCGGAAGACGGCTTTGAACCTGTGTTCTACCGCAAGGCCAAACGAAGAATCATGAACGCATCGTCGGCATCAAGTACAGCCACTGTGAGAACTTCGCCTCAGCGATGACCTCACTCTATTCTGTTTGTGCCGCAGACCGCTACTGACAATCTACGCGTCCTGAACAGGCAAGCACTGTCCTTGTATCTTGAAACCATTTTGCCTAACGAGATTAAGTACATCAGGATAAATACGAGGAAGAATATTTTGGCAATCGACGTGATGAACCCGAGTGCACTGAACGTGCTATAGCACGTGTCGGAGCTGGGAAACATCGAAGTCCGATCCATCATACCAGCGAATGGTGACACTGTAGCAGGAGTTATCTATGATATAGACACTGAAATCGCCAGTGAGGATTTTCTTGTATTGATAAAACCAGTGAATAAAACAACGTCATTGTGCATGCTGGTCGCCTAGGCAAGTCACGTTGTGTGCGAATAACAGTCAAGAGTGACTGTCTCCCCTGTTACGTGAAGGTTGGCCATTTTCGTCACCAGGTTCGCCCATTTATTTTCGAAGCCTATGCAGTGTTTCAAGTGCCAGAAGAGTGGCGACGTGAAGGGCGTTTGCAGAAATTCCGCAGTGTGCCCCCCGATGCACTGAAACACCACTCAGAAGATAGCTGTAGTGCAACTACGTTGAAATGCCCCAACTGCCACGGTGCTCACAGTGCGTCTTCCAAAGGCTGTCTTCTGATTAAGAAGGAGATTTCTATTCCAAGAAAAATGGTGTGAGACGACTTGACACACAGAGAAGCTGCGCAAAAAGTAAGGCGAAGGCGCCGTCATCGTCGAAGGTCCTCCTCACGAAAGATAGTGGCCAAATTCAAAGATGAAGTCAGAATATCAAGTAAAATTGGCAGGCGCGGCCCTAGCACGGCAAACATCTGCTCCAAAGAAGAGAAACTGGGAGATCTTTCTCACTGAAGGAATGGCCAACCCTTCAGGCTAACATTGTGTTGAGCGTCACAAAAGCCGCCCCAAGAACAAGCACAAGATGCTGCAACGGTCGGAAAGCCAGATCATCGCGTGATGGTGATGCTGCGATCATTAGTGGACACTATTCGCGTGTTATTAAGCTACATGAATACACCGTCAACCAAAAGTGCCCTTCAAGAACTGGACGCGCTGAGTCCAGTGCTAGCAGCCCTAAAGTGTACCATGGGTAACCCATCACTGTCTTTCAGGAATGAGGTTCGTAAGCAGCAATACTGCAGTGGAATGCCAAGAGACTAAGATCGTGCATTGACAATTTTCGTCAATTTGTGTACGTCAATATGTTTCCCGTAATCGTCATCTGTGAGCCGAACTTATCGAGTGTAATAAAACTTTCGGTTTCTAGAACAATTTATGTCGTCTACTGTTACTGAAAGCAGCAAGGTTCCGATATTCATTCGCCAAGACCTCACTTACATCCTTTAACCTGTACCACCTCATGACGGAAATCAATATATATGCGTAAAGGGAAGCTGAAGAACTTTTCTAAAAAAATGACTTAGGAGTGTGTAAGGACAGTTTGATCCCATCTCAATCAGAAAAGCGATGTCAGAGTTCCCAAAAGTGAACGCCAACAGAACATTTTGGTGAAAAAACAGTAGCTGTGGCCGCCGGGCTTCTTGAGGTGCCGCACGAACACGGTGACGTCATTCTTTGTTTGCCGCGTCATCTGCAACAGCAGCCACTACTGAAGTGTTCACTCTTCGATTAGTTCCGGAAACGGCACATCATTGGTTAGTCACTGAGACCGTGGCTGCATATAAAGAAGAAGACTTGCTCGGGCCAGAGCAAATGAAGATGACGTATGTTTCTAAGCCCACGATTTCAGCGTGCTAGCAGGGGCGGAGCAAGACAACTTTTATTTCGCCTGTTCTAAAGCTCCTGCTGCTACAACCGCAAAAGCAAGTATCACATCGTCGAAAATGTTGTCGCTCCTTTCTAAACACGAAGTTTCAATCAATTTTAAATCTCTTCAGCTTCCCTTTAAGAGTGAAAAAGAGGAGGCTCAACGTCACTGTGATTGGCGTATACCTATCAAAATCAAGTTGGTTCGATCACACAAGACTACGAGACATCATAGCATTAACTACTGACCCGTGTGTTATCATCCGGGATTTTAACGCTCATCACACATTATGAGGAAGCCAGAACACCAACATGAAGGGCAGAAATTTGGCGTCTGTTGCCTCCGACAACGAACTTTGGTTACTGAGCAATGGCAGTTTTACATTTTACGTGGCTCCACATACAGAAGCTGTCTCGACTTGGCTTTTGTTTCGCGAAGCCTAGTGAAGCATACTGAATGGTTTACGGATATAGAAACACATGGGAGTGATCATATTTCAACATAAGTCATGATCAGAGGATTGTCGCATCCTAAAGTTCGCGACATGGTTAAAAGAGTGGACTGGAGAAAATTACAGTTTTGTAAGGAAGACCACTTCCAAGAACACATATCAGACTTACAAGCGGCCATGAAGAGCACTGTACAAGAGGCTGAGTGTAAGATCCCGTGCTCTGTAAAAGTCACGGACATTGACATAGAGCTGAAGCGGTTTCGAGCCTTACGACGACGTGTTGAAAAAAGGTACCGGCGCACGAAGGATATAGAAGATTTACCGACTGCTAGACGTATACAGAAGAAAAATTCAACGTCGGTTGGACAAGCTAGAATTCCAAC
>WOVY01001907.1:0-36189 GCA_013436015.1 Rhipicephalus annulatus
GACGGAAACGCCTTCTTTCTATACAAAGTGGGGCCATTCGTGCCATATAGTTTCCTAAAATCAACTATAGAGGAATCTGGCACTCTAATTGTTCAGAAGCCATGGGAATAATGGGTAGTACATAGATTTGCCTAGTCTTCGTGCTTGCGGGCTTCAAACGCCATTGTGGCCTCATTTGTTGCAATTTGGTTTTGTTTGGAATAAAAGTACAAACCGTATTGAAATTGTGAGACGATTTGTATTGGTGAGCCTAAAAGGATAATGTGGTGAAGTGCTATTGATGAACGTTTGCTGTTTGTCGTTTCGTGCAAAGCAACTCAGAGCCTCGCGAAGTCAAACGAAGCTGAAAGTACGATGAGGCAAATTCATGTACTACCCATAATTCCCATGCTCGCTGAGGCGCCATGGGTTGAAGCTTTCGCAGAAACTAGCGCCAGAGTTCTCTCTATTCTATTTATAGGAAACTCTTACGATTCCAGCCTCTCTCTTTGTCTGCATCTCTTTTTCAACAAATAGCCTTTGCTTCCGTATAGCATCGGCAGCTGCTGCACTGCTGGGCGAGCAGATTCACAGCCGGGGGACCTACAACGTGCGCGAAATAGGAAGCTGCAGCTAGCGTTCAGCATGATCTTTGCGTAAACTCTGGTTTTCGTCTACGAGCTTTGCCATAGGTCACTTGTGAAAGCTCTTTACTTCGTATACGTTGAATAATTTTGCTGACGTAGGCTGGGCAGCGTCAGCAGCGGCGGTCAGTATCTTGCGCCTGCACACGAAGCGTTTTCCAATAATTCACTGCACCGTAAGGCCAGTTATAAGCACGCTAGCTCAGCGCCCGGACCTGGAGGACGTTAGGCGCTTGCTACAGCTAATTTTCTATGGCAGTGACACGGGATATACTACACGTAACATCCCTGAGCGTTTTTGGGTAATGGGCCTTACTCATACTACCACGACATGCAAACCTAGAACGCTGCGGAGAACGCGCCAGCCACGCAGAACAAGCGCCTCAGAGTGGCCGAATAGCGGCGCCCTTCAGCGGTGCTTCCGGGATTATTTTAGCGGGTAGTCGCCGTAAACAGCTATTACTCCAATGGCGACCGTTTTTCTTAGCCGCGTAATTGCTTTCCACTCGATAAAACGCGACGCCTATAAATCTCGCGCCTGATTTCTCAACCTCGCCTGGATCGTAACGACAAGACAGAGTGTGACTTTGATTTGCGTGACGTCGTGAGGCTTTATCGCTGGGAGTTCGGCGAGGCTAGCAGCACGAAGAAAAAAAAACAGCAACTGAAGAAGGTTGTAAAGCGGCGTAAAAAGTCTTGGAAATAAAAGTAAAACTGAAGGACGAACGTACTTTAAAAAAAATTCCGCCTCTTGACCATTAGGGATACTGTATTGAAGAGTTCTTTCGTATACATATAAGAATTACGTAAACTATTGGTTGTGTTACAACGATTTGCTATAACAATATAACCCATGCTGTAAACAGTAGGTAAATGATGTGATCATGTTTTAATACGTCTGTTTCGATGATATCTGTCAATGGCCTCAGTTAAGCTACTTTGTCATTGCTGTCGTGGAGATTGAGTTATTCTTGTTTATGATTTAAAGGACAACGAGCGTGTTTGTGGCAGTGCACGCTAGCATACTCATAGAAAAAGAAGAGAAAAAGGCAAAGAAACATAACCATAACACATGGCATAAACATTTCATTTGTTCTGTGGATGAAAAAAATTGCCAGAGGAAAACCTATTGCTGACCTAGTTGCTTTTGCTTAATGTATGAGAATTCGCCGCTATTAAAGTCAACGCACACAACGAAGATTTGAACATAATGACACGCCCACAGCCATCCATGTCGTCATGTTCGTGTCTTTTTTTGTCAATTTTGTATTTACTAGACGCGACATGTCATACAGTAAAAGAAAATGCGCTCTCGAAACTTTCTGTCAGGTTATGCATGCTTCACTTAAGCGGTGTACACTTCCCAGGTTGAACGTTTCCTTTCAGACATACGAGACGAAACACCTTTACAATAACTTGGACACCGAATTTTGCGTGTTGCAATCGTCGCCACTCTCTTCCGCTTATCCCAAGCAATCTCAGTGACATAGCACCACGCTATGTTACCCCTATCGACTAAGCATCCTCAGCGTAGCTCTAAAAAGCGCCGCCTCCGCAAGCGGGCTGCCAGAAACGACGGGAAAGGCATAGTAAGAGAGTGTCTTGGATGGCGCCCGTACATGAGGCTGCTCGTTCCTTTCACAAACACGTTGGTCGCGATTGTCCTTTCTTTCGTCACTACCCTGAAAGCGCCATTGTTCACGCGACGGCCATGCCGCCAACGCACTGGCAAGCGAGAAAATAGAGAGTGTAAAAATTGCGAGCTCTGCCGCTCCTCCCTTAAGCACCCCCTGACAAATCTTTCGTTGGAGCGGTGGTTTCTGTGCTTCAAGAGACTCTTTCGTTATTTGTTTGTTTGACTGCCTACTCATGGAAGAGTACAGGAATGAGAATCCTGAATGCGAGGTCGTAGGATAACAAAATGGCAGATTGATGCCGGCGTCGCCATTGCAGACACGCCGTGGGAAAATATGTGGCGCTGTTGCAGCTCATGTAACGCCCACCTCACCTACGCCGTCATAAATTACAATACCAGTTTATTGCTTTTTATGAAATTATATAGTTTTTCGCAACACTAGCAGCATGGACCAAAATGTAGTGTTACGGCCTTATCTTGGTTGTCTTTCTCTTAAATGCCAGGTTTTCCGCTGCTCATTCGAGCACAAAGGAAGGAAGAAAAAGATATGATAAAAATGAAAACAAAAAGACCTGTAAGGATAAAAAAGACAAAAAAATGAACAACACATATACATAGTCATATTTTTACATGAAGTGTTCTTGATTACTTTTTTTCTTTTAAGATTCTTTACCTGTTTTAGTTTTATTTGTCTTCTTGTTTTTCTTCATTACTGCTGTAATGTTGGGACACCCGGCACTAATGGAGACTACCTTACGATGTATTTTATAATAAAAAATCACCTGAATTTAACAACAACAACAACAACAACAACAACAACAACAACAACAACAACAACAACAACAACAACAACAACAACAACAACAACAACAACAACAACAACAACAACAACGACAACAACAACAACAACAACAACAACAACAACAACAACAACAACAACAACAACAACAACAACAACAACAACAACAGCGCATCTATGACGACTAGCTACCGATGCTGCTGCTGCTACTATTACTTTTTAAAAACTCAAGGCATTTCCGTGTTCTAAAAAACTGCCAGTTAATGACAGCTTTAAAGAGAGGCTTTGCCACATAAACAGTATACTTGCAGTGTGGCACGCTTTACAGAAGACAACAAAGTAATAATTACGTTGTCTCCTGTAAAGCGTGCCACACTGCAGTAAAGCGTGCCACACTAACAGTCCAACGTAGTAATAACTACGTTGAACTGTTAACTATGGTTGACTTATGATAATGATGTTTAATGGAACACCATAACATGATGAAAGACAAACGTGGAAAGCATCGCAGCTAGATATCAGGAGTGGGAAAGTTTAGTGAAGACGGGCAAGCGGAATGCTCTAGTCTTCCTCACAGGCGATTTGGAGTGGCAGGTCGGTTTGTAATTTTCAACGAAATGAGCGACTGATGGCGAAGTTAAACATAAGTCCTTGAGCAAAACAGCATCAGTGGTAGGTAGCAGTAAATCGTTAACATTCTAAGTGGTCAGAAATGCATAGCAACAAAAAAGGAATAGTTTAAACAACTGACGCGTCCATTTCGCAGCTGCGAAAGAGAAAAAGAGAGAGAGAGAGAACTTTATTTATCCCATTTTAAGGGAAAGAGGCTGTGAGAAGGTGAGAAATCCTATTCGCAGTAGGCGCGATTATGTAATAGGTAGGCAGGCTAACCGGAAGATAACTATCCAGCTTGCTACAATACTTTGGGGAAGGAGGAGGCTGAATGATAAGAAGAGAAAAGAATGGAATAGAAGGCTGGAAAGATGAACAAGAAAGAAAATACGCACACACACTCAGACACGGGAACGTCATCCTAGTTCATTCAGACAGCTGGCGTGACAGGACTGCCTTCGTGATACAACCACCCAAAACGTGACACTTCCTGGTTTCGACCAGCGTAACTAGCATTTCCCAGTAGATAATTGGCGTGATGTAAAATTGTTTGCTAACAAATATCAGTCACTGGAAACAGGTACCGATGTTCAAACGCAGAGCAGAATGTGCACTCTTCTGGAAACGCCATCTAATGCTTTTCATTTCGTTACAACATCGGAGCTTCGTTGTTTCGATAAGCGAGGCTTTGTGTACCCGGCTGGGCAATCGATCACTGTAGTAGTCCAGTATTTCCGTTTACCTGCGAACGCGGAATGAAAGTGCTGGCGGGTCTGAGTGATAAATGGGGTCTCTACCTGCCGAAAGTGCTTCGACAGCCTTTTCTTTTGGAGTGGCCGAGGCGATAACACACGGGTTCAGACCAACACGCTATTTCACGCACCTCGACGCTGTCGCCCACGCTCTCAAAGCAACATATTCATTCGCCGCCCACTGCACCATCCGAGGAGCCATTGTAAACAAAGAAATATCCGCTACACAATGAATAATGTGGCAGGGAATACGGGCTATATATTTCGGGTGCGCAAGCTGAAAAGAGAGTGTACGTCCGGTTGACTCCCACGAGTGTGCCACTACATTTTTCAAAAGAATTCGTGTATTGAAAAAAAAAGAGGTGCGTGGACATCAAAATGACATTTCTTAGCCGCTTTTTCTGCAGGTTTAACGCAAAGAGCAACGTGACCCCACGTGAATTTTCTTTGTTTGTGTTAATACAGAGCTTCAGACGTGATAATCTGGTTCCAAATAAAGTAGCGGCAGTGCTATTAAACTAGGTGGTCAATCTTGCTTAAAATGCATACGGGTGCGAAAACTTGAAAGGCTAAGTGATTTGTTGTCATATCTGTTGTTGCGCAGTGTGTGTTCAGCCTGCTTCGTTCATGACAACACTAGCTCCACCTTGCCTAACCGTAGCATGTGGGGCATTAATGTTGTGATCTATGAATGAAATGAAAAAAAAAGGTTCTGGTCATGACAAGCTTAAATGCATAGAATATATTGCGAGGTACTCCAGTATTTTGTCAGCACCACCTTATGACCTTGCCCGTAAAGCGACTTCCGTATAATATTCCTGGACGTGCCGGTGATATATTTAGGCTGGTATCATAAATACACAGCCTGGCATTAACGTCAAAACAAAGTGAAAGTGAAAACTAATTTTACAGGGCTGGGATGTCTCTCTTGAGGTGCTGTATGACATGCTCCCTAGTTCTGACCTTTTCCTTGTGTCTCTCTCTCTTAAAAAGAAAAAAAACGACAACAACTACATAAAAGAGCAAGATGACAATGACGTCAGGCTAATGCTTTCTGTGCAACGTACACACACAGCATCGTTGCTTTCTTCACTTATTTTGTCGAAAAAAGAGGAACAAAGCTCTTTATTAGGGAGCGAAAGCACTACACTTTCAGCACGCGTTTAGGTTTTCACAGTTTCGCGTGACAAACCGTAAATCACGGCTGTGGCGTCTACAGCGGCACTGCGCACTCGAGAGCTTCTGCCTGCGAGTGTCTCGCATTCCGCGTCCCCATGTGAGATGAGCCCTTCAGCCTGGCAGGCAGGGTCTGTGCGCCATATTTCAGCGTCAAGCGCCTCCCCGAAAAACAGCGGCTATCCATGTTGACGGCCGCTTCCTTGAGTCGTGATGCTCTCCCGAAACCCATCGCGACGGGAGCGGATGATGGGACGCCGAGTCCGTTTTGGGGCTTGTCTTTCTGGAGGACGATACGGCGCATTTTGTGTGGCGACTGACTACGCGATCTTCGGACTCGATTTCGGTGGCCCCTTTCTTGGCCATATTTCGCAGGGACAAAGGAGGAGCGAATACGCTCCATTCACGAAGCCCCGCAGATTTAGCGTTTTTTTTTGGATGAAGCTTTCTTTTTCTCAGAATGTATCAACGGCCTCGTGGTGTGTCTCACTGGGTGGCGGCCGTTTTCATACGCATTGGCACTTCCGCTTAGCCGCTGTGGATAGTTGTCACGCGAGAAAGCATTTCCAGTTCTCGTTGGTGCCACCCCCGTCTCGCATATTCGCTTCCGGCCAGGCTATCGGACGCTAAACTAAGACGTCCTCTCCGGACGCATCAAAAGGAAATGTTCCGGCCACGGATGACTATGATACTTGCATTTGTTTTTTAGTGTCTCGCTTTTCATCCTAATTTTCATACTGGTGGTCTGAAATGAGTCAGTCTTTATAAAGTGAAGCCAGCAGTAGCTCGCGAGGTATCTTGATTCGGAGCAATACTTTTATGTCCGATCATTGTGACCAGTGAAATAACGTCAACAAAAAGCACGAGTACGGCTAATTATGAAGATAAAAAATTTGGTATAGGCTTATTCTCAAGAGATATTAACGTTACGAGACAAGTGTACCTGGTGCACTCCCAGTCACAAACAATATTAGAGAAAACAATATAATTTACATATGCTCTGTCACAGTGGCTAAACGCATAAGGCAAGCACAAAAGTGCTATTAACCCCAAATTACCAAGTGAAAAAGTATCTCTTGCAAATAAATACACCACATTATTATCAGTACATTGCAAGCTTGGTGTTCTCTTTCAAAAATATTGGTCACGACTGTACGCACTTAGCATGGTGTTAATGCAGCTAAAGTGGTTTTATTCCGCTCAAAACTTGCATGTTCATAGCGTACAGACTTCCGAACTTTTCTGTGTTCTCCAGTAGACGTTTTAAGTTAAAATACTGAACAGCGTCGTGCATCTACGGATCAGCGTCTACGGATCAGCAGGTATTATTAGAATGCAATAATGCAGTAAAATACGAAAACAAAAGTTATGGACGGTTTTTCGTTGGTTTGAGAGAGTGCGTGACTACGTTCACCACTATATGATTAATTTTCCACGACATAATTGTTGGATGAATACGTTTTTTTTATTATCAGGAGTGGTGAATGGGGCCTTATATTGGGAGAGTGAACAGCTTGTAAGTTGGGTTGCTGGTGTACTAGCGGCGTCTTTCTGTGACACAACGATAATTGTCGCCAAGATTTCTCACGTTTATTTTCTCGAAAACTGCGTGATCGCCACTTTCCAATTGAGGATGCTATGTGACGCTAATCACCATGTCGTCTTTCTATGTTGTCTATTTTAATACGGGAAAAATCGAAGCCTTGGAAGCCGGGCTCTATTAGGCTATTTCCGCTTCATTAGGAAGAAGTGCAACAGAGAGTGTACACATAAGCTTCCACACTTGCCTATCCCTACAAATTACATCGAATAAATGAGTTTTCATTGCTAAGCCATGGTGAGATACAAATCTCGGGCAAGGGTAAGCACCCTCTGCTGTTTCAGTAAAACTTGCAGCTGTGCGAGTTGGTTCGCATTTCAAAATAAACCGATGTGTGCAAATCACAGATTAGCACACAGAAAAGATGGAACAGAGACAAGTGCGAACAAGTCCTTTCATTAAATGAAGAAAGGACTGGTTCGACGCCGACTGGACAGCGCAGAAACACTACGAAGTTTACAGGAGTTTACATATAGAAAAAAAAAGCGTGGTGAAAGGAAACGTTAGTAACCGCAGATGTCGCTTCCTGAAAGGAGCTGTTGGCATGGCTGTCTCAACTGGACCTGTTCTCTTTGATATGTGGCAGTTCTCTTTATTCTGTCGCTGTCGACACAATCTACACACAGGAGCGGGCTGAGATGTTTTGACACTTGCAGTCATACCCGTGCAGGAATGACGCGGAGATTCACTCAGCGACTGTAGCATCTGCTTCGAAAGTATCGTGCAGCATTCCAGAAGCTGCCCCTGGCTCAAAATGATGGTCAATGATCTATGTACTTACTGCACTTTATTTTCCTGCCTTGTCATGGATACGCCGCTGGTATATGTCACTTCTACTGAAACAAAGGTTACGTCAATAGCCTATGAACTAACCTATGATGCTTACGAAGTTAGAAAACTTAGTAATAACAATTTTTTATTAAACAGAAGAAGACAGGGATCTATGATTTACTGGCTAATGCCTTCACCTGTATATCTGCATAGGAGCACGATGATACACTTTAATAACGCCACGTCCTGCTTCGAAATACTGCACTGCATTAGTAAGTTAAAATGTGTGATTCAGCATTATGTGGCAGCTTCGCTTCGGACATCAGTGTGTACTTTCTTTTATTATAAATATTGTATGCGTACATATAAAACGTTCGCACCGAATTGTGGATCAATTAGATGCACCACAGTGTTCAAGAGCTCGCCTGACGTAAAAAAAAAACAAAAAAAACATGAGTACCTCTTTTCGGGGTTTTCGATTGTCCTCGACACGTGTAATCACTGCCTTTTGCCGATGGCGATGTAGTAATCTGCAAAAGCCCTTGCTGTGCATTTCAAAGGTAGCAGTGGTAGCCCTTGAGGCGCATTTCAAAGAAAGCAGTGGCGGTAGACACCACTTTCACATAACCAGGTTAAGGTGCCTCTGCTCGAAAGCGATTGCCCAGGAATACCGTGATGAAATTTGCTACGATGCAGCCTAAATAGTCGGCAAGCTACGAAGCACGTCCTTTCTAAGGCAGTACATTTCAAGATGTTTCGATATAGCTACAATTACTTCTTAGGGGCGAAGCTCCTAATGGCGTGACTTGTGCGTCCTCCGTTGTTGTAGTGCGTAACCTCTGGCACATACCCGCATACCAGTGGCATATACCCGCTCTCAGGCAGATACCATGTCCCTATGTTACGAAAAACGTAGCATGGCGTCATTATCACGCTCTCGGAGTTAACAAAGCGCTGATAGCAGAAATGCGGTACATACTCTTGTTTAGTCCTTGGATCGTCCGCTGGAGGGTGGTACTTGTGAGTATATATATATATATATATATATATATATATATATGGTGTGTACATGATGAATATACGGTAAAAAGAAGCGAGTAGATGGACGGACGGACGCACAGACGGACGCGTGGATAGACGGACAGACAAGCAGACACATGGATGGACAGACAAGCAGACACTTGGACGGACGGGCGAACGCACGAATGGACGCACAGACGGACGCACGGATGGACAGATAGACAAGCAGACATATGTACGGACGGAAGAACGCACGTACACACGCACAAACAGACGCACGGATGAACGCACGGATGGACGCACAAACGGGCGCACGTATACGGACGGATGAAAGCATGGACGGAAGCATGAACGGATTGATGGACGCTTCTCCCCACTCATCATCATTCATTCCGTAGATATGCTGTGATTTTTCGTGTCATTTTATTCTAATGTTAAAACAAACTTGGTAATGTGCTCAAGTTTTTTTGAGCCTGTAAGAAATATAGACGGACTATGATGTGCTCTAGAATCAATGTTCCAACAATCAATCAATCAAGCAAGGAAGCAAGCAAACAAAAAGAAGCAAACGATCAGTATAGCAAGAATATCTAGGAAGTGAAATCCAAGGCAATGAAAAGAAAATAAAACTGAAGAAAGCGAGTATGAATGGCTGTAAAAGTTAATTAACACAATGCCAAACACTGAGAAGTGCAGGACATAAAAATAAATTGGATGAACAATTCAAAATAAAAATTAAAAAGAATCTAAGTCTACGCCATTATCTCGTCTGCAAGTCCTAAAAATGTCGAAAAGGCACTTCGGATCCTTGTTGGTGATGGTTCATGAGCTGTATAGCTTCATAAACGATTTCTACTCCCTAATAGAGGCCGTAAATGTTGAGTTAACAAAGGTGATAAATGTTGAGCTCCATCAATAATTCCCCGTCACAATTTTTAAATGTTTGTAAAATAAGCTTTTTCTAACGTCAAAATATCCCGAATCTGTAGAACTTTTTAATGAAAAAAAATATATGGCCCCCCCCCCTTCTTTTCTATGGGCTGTTGCACGGGAGCACAAATACTTACGTCAAAGCCTTGGCAGTGCATTTGGGGGGGGGGGCAACACATGTTAACGGCAGCCTAGAGAAGGCTATGGTGGCGCCCAGGAAACCTTCAGTGAAAACGTCTATATGACTCAGGAAACAATGAGAAGCAATATTCGTTGCTTACAATTGTAGATGAATACTTTCCATGATCGAGCAATAGATAGATAGATAGATAGATAGATAGATAGATAGATAGATAGACAGACAGACATATATATATATATATATATATATATATATATATATATATATATATATATATATATATATATATATAGACAGATAGACAGACAGATAGATAGATAGATAGATAGATAGATAGATAGATAGACAGATAGATAGATAGATAGATAGATAAATATATAGATAGAAATAACTTTTTTGTTTAAAAGCGCAGAGCTACCTTTGTTGCAGATTTATAGTAGGCCTATATCATTTTGTGTGATGATTGACGATATAATGGTCTCCACGTGTGCATTGGCAATAGAGAGATATACGCTTTGCTCGAACTTCGAAATGAACAGGCATTTATCCTTAGAGACCTTCGTCTACCAGTGACACTAAGTGGTGAGGAGAAGCCAGATTATCTGTTGCTGAACAGCGGCGTATTATTTTTAGAGCCATGTCTGCAATATAAAAAGCTAAGCTGGTCTTGCTATCAGAAGAGAGCGAACACTGAATCGAATATTTCTTGCGTACATATATTCATATGCATCGCAGACTTGACCCAATTTCGAGCGTTCTGTAGAATCTTTACAGGTGGATCAAGATGTTCTCATCGTCCCACGCGCCGAAGTGTCTGCTTTCAGGAAACAAGTAGTGTCCCCTCGTTAGGCGACACGAAGAGAGAAAATTCACTTCAAACTTGCTTCTTCTTTCTAGCCATGCTGTACAGCTCTGTGCTCAACTATTCCTGAAAATATAAACGTGCTTGCTCAAGTACAACATTTTCTTCTTAGAAGGCGTTCCAAGTCTCTGTTTCTCTATTGTACTGCGTTGCTCTCTTGGTACATAACGTGCTAAACAGGGTACATAACGTGCTAGAAATTATATTATTAGTGCATGTAAAAACTTTCCCGTCATTTTGCTGTCTCTTTGCATCACGTTCTATTTTTGGAGAGAGAGAAAGAAAGGAAAAGCTTGGAAAAGGAACGCAAAGAAAATAAACTGTGTTCTGCCCCGTCCTTTTCTACGCTGCAGTTAATCGGTCATGCAGGGAAACGGTTTTCATGAGCTGCAGAAATGCACAAATAGCTTTATATGCTAGCAGTGAATGTGGCCAGAATCTAGGAGCTTTCATTTCTTAGAGAGAGTAGAGGCATAGTAGAAAGGCACGGAGGTTAATCTGGGCTGAACACGGTGGGCTGCCCTGCACTGGGGAAAGGGGGAGAGAATATCCCCTGCGACAACAGCCTTGACGCTGTTAAAAAAAACTGACATGAAATCTAGGCGCATGAGCGTCATTCTATGCCTCCTTCTTAGAGATGTGGTCTATATACGCTGCTGAAAATCGAACCCATGACCTCGGACTTGGTAGCAGGGCGTGCAGCCACTGAGCCGAGGTTGTGAAGTTACTTTCGTGTCGTCGAATACAAGTGAATAACTGTGATGCAACGTAGAAAAGGATGTTTGTCGATTTTCCGGAAGCTTGATCTCATTTTCCAGCTAATAACGCGTCCATGTAAAATCAGGAAAGTCTGCGTAGCACGTCTGAGAACAGTGATGCGAAACGCGCTGTTACTTCGAGTGTGTAGGTTACGCAACAGGTTCAGCAATAGCGCCAGGATCCAACACAAGTGCTCTCTAATGGAGGTGATACATTCTTCAAAGCTTCTCTTAAGCCTGAATGTCGCATAGGCTGCTACATCGCTTGGGACTAAAAACGTAAATAAGAAATGTCACTTGCGAAAGCTTCCGTCGAAGTCGCGAGTGTCTGCAGAAACGCACCTTCCGAGCTTTCATCCAGGAAACTGCTTTCGTCCTGAAAAAAAGAAGAAGAAACAGGTCACTATAGAGTCTTTCCAGACGAGTAGAACCAGAGACAAAACGATGAAGCAAGAATCCTTGCCAGTTCTAAAAGAACGACTCCTGGTATTTTTGTAGGTGTTTTTGTTGGCGGAAAAGAACGCCTCGTTACGTGCGCCATTTTGAGAGTGAATGGCACGGTGTTCTTCAGTCTTTGTTGCACCTACTCCATTTAGCAGGTAATTTTTAAAAAGAAAATGCTCTAGTGGGAGTTCTAAATTTCTCTCTAGCTTTCCGTTTGCAGAAAAAAAAAGACTGAGATGAACAGTGGTTGCGAACGAGACGAAGAAATTGTTAAAGAATAAAACGCGTTGCCTGCAATAGTTAAGAAATTAGAACTGGATATATGTTGTTCAGTAGTCAGCACCCTTGTACTTGTACCCTAAATGGTTATTGAAGTCAATTTTTGGGTATAACACTAATTTCTGCGTAATTTTTTGGTCTTCGAGTGTTATTTGCTTCAGTTATCATATAATCTCAGAACTAAATGTCAGCGTATAGATTGTAAAACTGAATGAAATAACAAATAAATCTGATTATAAGACAAAAATAAAAATACTAAACCGGGCCACTCAGTTCATGTCGTGAGGAGTGATTAAACAGTGGAGCAAGTGGCACACTGGAAGTACCCCAAGCTGTGAAAAGAAGTTGAGGTTTGGACAAAAAAAAAGTGTCAATATACGTCCTCAGTTTCTACACAAGTTTTCACGACTGAAGTAACCGGTGATAGAAACGATGTCAAATGACAAGCAGATGGTTTCATTTATACTTTTTATTATAGTATAGCCCACCATTCACACGGAATTTGAACAGAAATAGTCGTCAATCTTCCAGCCATTTCTTGAGTTGAATAAAAAACGACCCAGCTTTTAAAGTGAGAGGGTGGGTACCGGTTGGTTATTGCAAGTATAGTATCAACAAAACTTGTTTAGAGATACTGTTTTAAAAGCTCCATTTACAAACACGCCTTAGTTGTGTCAATATTGTTAGCCGCATTTAAATCTTTTTAAATGTTTCCAAGCACAACGTCACTGGCAGAAGTCTGTCGACTCATTGCAAGCTTATCACGAAGGACACCCAAGCAGCTTCATATCATCCTCCCAGCCTGAGCTACATTCAGTCGTCCGCAATTGAAATCCCCGCTATCCAATCTCAACGTTTACCTTCCTTCTCTTCCCACTCGCTAAACATTAACTGATTTTTGTGCTCTCAATCGCTTAGCCAGATAACCTCGAATATATTTAGCAAGCTGAACGGAATCCAAGCGTTGTTGCGGCGTACCACTGTATATCTCTTACGGACGCTTTTTTTAGGGAACGACATCCAGAGGCTATCAATTTAACGGAACCACGCTTCTCGTTTCACATTTATGTTATGAACCTTTACTCCCTCACCCTTTCGAACACTCATCTGACTTCATACAGGAAGCGTGGGTTTCGTCCGGGTTTGCTCTGCTCCGACTGCATTTGCGACTGTTATCTCTCAGCTTTGTCAGCTCTCATTTCGTACTTCGTGTCACTCCTCCTCTTTCAACGTTGGTGTTTACTTCATGTTTTAGAAATATTTAATTTTGCGGACACCAGTCTTCCGCAAAAACCAACCGTTAAACCATCCTAGTGTCTCATCTGTGCGTTCCTGTTTTGTTTATTTTCTCGTAGTATCCGAAAAAATGTAGTCACGGAGTTTTCACTTTGGCATTACTTTGTTATATATATATATATATATATATATATATATATATATATATATATATATATATATATATATATCTATATATATATATATATATATATATATATATATATATATATATATATATAGACAGATAGAACACGGACTCACGCACACACAAATTCGATTTTCTAAGAGTCGTTCAGACAGGCCAGTAGTCGGCAAGAAGCTTGGTAGCGCGTGCACTGCTTTCTGCAACGACGAGTCTAGACGATGGTATAGTATACTTTACTCCGACAGAGGCTGGTCATCTAATTTGTTGAGTGTATTAGAAAGCTATTGCCTTTGTATGCTGTATTCTGGGCATTCGCACAAGACCTGTCGAATCGTCTCTTTGTCTCCTCGGTATATACACGGGTGATGGTATCAGTCATTTCTATACGGAACACGTGCGCACTGTTAAACGCGAAGCCCAGCCATAGTCTGCACAAAACAGTAGCGTCACTTCGTCGGAGTCTTGTTGGAAGTCGTATAAGCTTAACGTAGAATTAACGGAGCGCAATCTTGCATGCGTGAAACGAGACTAATTCCAATGTGACATGGAGCATTGGCGAGCAAGCATGCGGAACATTTAGCAGCGTCGGTGCTAGAGAGAGTTATTGATAGGTCGTGGTCTTCGGTATGGGCTGAACTGGCAGCTTGATCGGCCTGTTCATTACAAATATTTTCATAGTAACTTGACAGCTACTGAAATATAATGTGGGTCTCTACACTGTTATGTGGTGTAGCATTTTTCCGTCTCAAAGAACAACTTATCGTGCGGAACATGGTGTATACTTGACAGAAGTGACTGAAGTGCCGCCATTCAGTCACAGAAGATCGTCCACTGTTGCTTCTTTTGGTCGTTGTCCTGAATGTGGTCGTTGTTCTGAATTCGCTTTCCTGAATTTGAAAGTTCTGGTGCGCGTTGGGATCACGACCGCCGCTGTGGAGCTGTTCGGCTGGATGGATCCGTCGGTGTAACCATGGGTACTTATCGTCGAATAGAAGTAAGGCGAACTGCTTAAGGATTGGTGTTGACAAAATGAATAGAGATGGGATAGAGACGGTAAGCACAAATATTTGGAAGACTGCGATTCCATTGGAAGTAGCAAGCACACAGAAACAAAAAAAAGACATGGTATAGTCAGTTTAATGGCCGCAGGCTATCGTCGAACGCGCTTTGGTATTGATGAAGTGTCCTTTTTTGCACTAGTCCCATGGCGGTGGTCTAGTGGCTATTGTACTCGGCTGCTGACCCGCAGGTCGTGGGCTCCAATTCCGGCTGCGGCGGGCGGCTGCATTTCCGATAGAGGCGGAAATGTTGTAGGCCCGTGTACTCAGATTAGGGTGCACGTTAAAGAACCCCAGGGGGTCGAAATTTCCGGAGCCCTCCACTACGGCATGTCTCATAATCATATGGTGGTTTTGGGACGTTAAACCCTACATATCAATCATCGACCCTCAGGTAGCAAGATAGAATCCCTCCTGCGGCGTGTGCATTTTCGATGGAGGCGAAAATGCTGTAGGTCCGTGTGCTCAGATTATAGGGTGCATGTTAAAAAGGCCCAGCTGGTCGAAATTTCCGGAGCCCTCCACTACGGCGTCTCTCATAATCACATTGCGGTCCTGGGACGTAAAACTCCACATATCAATCATCGTCAACCGTACCGTAGAGTCATTTTCATCATGCGTGTACGTAAGCATGATTAAAATGAAATTCAGGAACAGCAGGCTGTCAGCGTGCCTTCGCACAACACGCTTGACGAAAACTGCTGGACGGAGCACGACAAAAACTGCTGGACGGAGCACGCCGGTTTTCATGCCCTTTGTGCATGTGCAAAAAAAAAAGAAATAAGACAGGAAAGAAGACCAGAACACAAACGACTAGCAGCACGAGTAGTTTTTTGTTGTTGATTTCGTTTAACGTTTTTATACGGCGGTAAGAATCACGGAGCCAAGCGCGAGAAAGATTCTCGGCACGCCATTTGTCAAAGCGATGAAAGCTGTTGAATAGAGCCGCGCGCACGTAGAATGAGAACGCTTAGTAGCTATTAAATGCACAGTCGACACGACTTTCAGCTTACAGCTTAGACAAATTAAAAATGAATAAAATATAAAGAAAGTTAGGAAAGATTGTTTTCACAAACTTTCATCAACAGCACGCAATTACTCCGAGCACAGGCGCAAAATACTACTACGAAAACGAAACATTTGAAGAAAGAAAAAAAAGCGCAATGAAGATGAATTGTCGTGGCACCAAAAGCGTGACAAGAACTCGAACGTGTTTGTAAACGAGATCGCAGTGAATTATTCTTATTTGCTGATGTCCGTGTCCGCGTGTCACGGTTCCGTGCCATAAAAAGTAAAGTGTGAGATCCATGCTGCAGGCGCCTAGCTTTTTTTTGTCCGTTATAAGCTGCGTACGAGTTTTGACGGAGGCAATTTCATTGAGCTTCACTGTCCTCATTTTTCATTTCTCAGGTCATAAACTCACAGCATGCGCAGAAATCCAGCTGTTGTGTCTTGATTCTTTCTTTTTGAGGCCTCGCGTTCACGTATCCGCAATTTAGCCCGTAAAGCTCGTAATTGTATAAATGTTAGTAATCGAAACTATCACTGTTCTTTTTTCTTTATTGTATTTGAAGTCGCTCGGCACGTTCTTGCGTGCTCTTGCAAGCATTCTTTTGAGCTGCTAAAGTCCGGGCCTTCAGACACACTGCTCCACCGCAAGGGCATGACGGCTGACCTATCGCGACAGTCCAACGTAGTAGCGTATAATAAGCCATGCGTGCATACTTCGCACGTGTTTTGTTTTGTAAGAGAAAGGCTCACCTTAAGTGCGCGTTAGGGTTGTGACATATTGAAGGGCTGGGTGGCAGAGTCTGTGACACACCTTTTGTGCGCGCTCGAGCTTGCGTCCGCGTTCGTCTGCGCGGGCACTTGTCTTTTCTTAGGTTCGGTGTCATTTACAATTTCTATGCCACTTGCCTCATTGGTCAGTGTCACGAACGGCCATTTTTCGCGGCCCCGCGTCACGGCAATTAACGGGCGCCGTACTTCCCCCACTGACCATGGGAACGGCGGGCGCATGAAAGGGAGCCGAGAAGTGCAGAATGGGGTGCTCTTCTTGGAACGTCGCCGTCGACGATTGATCCTTTTGTAACTGCGGCGGCGTCTGCAAGGTCGTGGAAGGCCCGCGATGTACCCCGAACAAGGATTAGGCTACGGGACGCACCGGCTGAGAGCCTAACAGTCTGACCGTTTCCCACGGGGAAAAGCATGGGAAACCCTCTGGTGGCCAAGCCGTATGACAACAACCCAACAGGTTGTCACTCTCGCTAGTAGAGGGCCCTCTCCCAATTAAAAAGGGGTGGGGTCAATATATTTTTGCGGCGGAGTTTCCATCAATGAAACGCGCATGATTGGACCCATGTAGAGGTCTCTTGTCCCCAAGGAAGAGAGCGAGGAGACACGAGGGGGATTTAAGCGCAGGATTTTGCCCTTCTAGGCAGACTTGTCGCTGACCAACATGGTGTAGAAACAGATCAACAAGCATCTCTTCTAGAAGTTTTTAGTGTGGCTCTGTATCGGCTGGCCACCTAAACTTAGCCGTTCGTCTAGTTGCAACGTAGACATCGGGACTTCGCCTCAAGTTAGCTCAACCTGCTCGAAGTCACCTGCAAGCACTAGCCTCCCGGAGCCACCAGCGTTGCAGCACCGCTGACATCGCAGTCGTGCCAGAACTCTCTTCGACTTCTCGCATCCGATCGTCGGGGACGCAACGCGGCCGGTCATCACACGTATGCCTTCACCTGTTTATATCTTCGAACTTTCTCCTCCATAGTCTATTGTTGTTAGTTTGTGTAGTTTGTAATAGTTCTCTCGCGTAAGCTGATTTATTGTTTTTATATGTATTTTTAGTTGTATCAAGTGTTGATGTATTTTGTTAGTTGTATTGAAGTGTTGTATTAGATCCCGTGTGCTGCAATATCACTAGAGTAAAGTTTGTTTTGTTTTCCCACGTCTCTGATCTCTTCACTGTCTCTGCTTGCGTACGGAACGAACCAACCTGCTGTCGTTCCCGTCGCAGACTTCGCGCTGGCGACGCTAGAGTGGCAGCTTGTAACAGTCAGTGTAGCCGCAAGGTGCTTGACTCTTCTTCGTAGTACTAGCAGAGCGGAGTTATGACTATAGCGCTAAGGGGTCTCCAACACTGGCGTTTTGGCGCAAGGCAGCGTCGTTATTGATGTACTATAGTGAGCGTGGCTTGCTTGCTATAGGGATGATATGCACGCGCAGAAGATGACACTATTTTTTCAGCGGCGCGCTCCGCCGGCGAGCGGTCACCTCTCGGGCGTTTCAAATCATTCTGCGAGCACCTGTACACGTTTGGCCTCAATATACTGAGCCTGTGGGTCCGAAATGCTCCCGTCTACTCATGCTACGTAAACAGTGCGGAAGAAAACACAAAGAGAGACGGA
Source organism: Rhipicephalus annulatus (assembly GCA_013436015.1). Taxonomy (NCBI): domain Eukaryota; kingdom Metazoa; phylum Arthropoda; class Arachnida; order Ixodida; family Ixodidae; genus Rhipicephalus; species Rhipicephalus annulatus. The sequence goes on from WOVY01001907.1 coordinate 18,296, forward strand.
CGAGGACTGGCACTGTCTTCCAGGAGCTGTAACCATGCTCGTTGCTTTGTGTCTTGTCCATGCTGTTTAGGCACCTGTAATTCCCATGAAGCCCGGTTAAACACGCTATATTTCGGCGTCGTCATCGTACCGCACCTACTGCCACGCGCACCCACAATGAGCTTAACTTGTTCACTATCGAGTTTATTAGCCAAAAAATGATACAAAAATACCTTTCTCTTAAATTTTGCTATTTGATTCCACGAGTTTGAGACAACTAAAAGTATGCCATTTAAAAGTGTTTTATTCGCAAGATACAATCAAAATACTTTTTGAATCTATGCAGAGGATTGGCTTCAGTCCCCTGCACAACGGAAGGTGCCCTAACCACTTGAGTTTTCTGTGCAGAAAAATGTTCCTATGAAATTACAAAATAAATAAAAATAACGTGGAGACAGGGTGACCCGTCGTGAAAAAAGTCTTGGACGTGCCGAAGGAAGTGGGTGGGGGTAGTAATGCTGTTTTGTATTCGTCAGCGTCCACTTCCAATACGTCAACACGTTGTGGTCATCCGAATGCGATAATTTAGAAAAAAAAATATGCTGCTCTCTATAATCGCTGCCAACAAGCTCGCTCTGGCAGAAGGAATGAGGATTCACTGAAACTTTTCACTCCAAAGGACTTCGGTAGACGAGTGCTGCTTTGTTTGTTTGTTTGTTTATTTCCTCGAAAATGTGGCAGATACCCACTCCGAAGGATCAATTGGCCGAGAAAGCGCCGCGTACCTTTTCTATTAGCATTGCAACTATGTTTATGAATGAATTTATGTTAAGATACAAATGATGCAAGAAAAACATACACAGGGAGGAAGGGATAAAAAACAAAAAAGGGATTATAAAATTTTGAGATTCTGAGATGGTCACATAGCTGCGTTTACTTCGCCTCACCATTTATAATCTGTGTGTTCATCACTTTTTGATGTGACACAATGATGAAGAAGAAGATGATGATGATGACGACGAGGACGATAATGATGATGATGATGATGATGATGATGATGATGGGCCAAATGCATGGCTCACATCCACCTTGGGTGACTAGCCAAGAAACGAGTAATTAGATAGAGGGGAACACAAAATAATTGTAAATCTAATGTATTATAAAATGGTTTGGCGAAATTAAATTGTGCCAGTACAGAGATATGCGATTCAAAGCGCCTTGATTCGATTGAGAATATTTCTACAGCAGATCAGATATGCCATGCACTAGTGCTTCCTCTTCATGTTCTTCAAACAGTGCTGTAGCCGGTACTTCGCTACACTCGCGCACAGCAGAGGACGCCATTTACTTATCCGGTTTGTTAGGAATTCAGTCCTTTCTCGACAAAAATGCGTGCTTTCAGAACGTTAGATATTTTACAGTGAAAGCTGTTGTGAGATCACATAAAGGGTCACGTGCGCCGTAGTTGTCTGCCGACGCAGGTGTCCGTAACCACTATAGTGCGAAAAAAGAAAAAAAAAACTTAGTATATAAAAACCCGAAGGACAAAATGGGATTCAAACCCGGTTTTCTTGCGTGCCAACCCAGTATTCTGCCGCAGAGTCACACCGGTGCTTGAAACTCTGTTGCAAACTTGCCTTAGACAAGCTTGATGTCGGGAGAGGAACCGCTTTGGTATAGGAGTAATAAAGCGTTTTACACCTGCAAAAGAACAGCGTCACACAATGCGAATAGCGCAACAAGTGGGTCGCATAATGTTTCCTACAAAAGGTTGTTCTTGTTCACCTGTTTACGGTGGCGCATACCCACTTCAGGCAAAAATCTTTATCATAGTCAGCCACTGCATGAACAATTTGCACAAGATTTCTTGCAAGTGTGTAGTGGTAATCACGCTTCCTCGAAGAATGACGAAGGATAGCATAGCGAATGCTTGCCTACTGCACAATAATCATGATTATTTACGGCGTAGTGGGTACCCTGCAGGTGTGCTTGTAGCAGTTACGCAAGGAGTGTTTACAAACCCCAGCCGCGGTGGTCTTGTGGTTAAGATACTTGGCTACTGACACGCAGGTCGCGGGTTCGAATCCTGGCTGCAGCGGCTGAATTTCCGATGGACACGGAAATGTTGTAGGCCCGTGTGCTCAGATTTGGGTGCACCTTAAAGAGCCCCAAGTTGTCCTAATTTCCGGAACTCTCCACTACGGCGTCTCTCATAATCAATGGTTGTTTTGGGTCGTCAAACCTCACATGTCAATCAAGAGCGCTGCGTGTTCAGCGTAGGGCCGGCGATTTTCGTATTTACTGCGCCATCTATTCAAGCCAAACAGAACGCAGCAAAATGAACCACACTAACCCAATTGCAGCGACCCCAAATGCTTCTTCCAGCGTCGACGAGTTCGGCTCAATTTTGGTGGGGAAAGGGTTATGGCGTGCATTCTAGCCCCGTGTCATACCCCGTCGAAATCCGGTCCCGGCTAGGCCAGATTGTGAGCTGTCTTAGGGACCGGCTCAGATTTTTTCCCTCTTGGCCATGGTTCAATGGATTGGCGGACAAAGTTTTCGGACAGTCTAGCCGAACTATGTTACGTAATAATAAGGGAAAGCATGAGGGAAGTTAGAGTCTTGTTCAAGCACACTCACAATCAAGTGTTCATTGTTTAATAGCGGTAGTAAATACTGGCGCACAGCAAGCCACACTGTGCATTTTGATATGCTACCGTCATCTATCTAGGCGAAAGGTGACGTTATGCTATTGAGTTTTGTGTTCAGTGTTAATTACACTTCTTTCTTTTTTTCTTCTGTCATGCCTCAGCCACTGGATATTATTTTCAATAATGCGGATCGCCAACTATTCATCTGCGTTTAGTTTTCAACGATATCGCGGTCTGTATAGGGTCGTCAGTAAAAGATACTGTCGTCAGCACTGCTATATTTTAAAGCAAACAAGTTTTCGCTATTGTTCTTCGTGTCGGGCACCGCTTGCTAAACGTTAAGCTGCTGTCTAAACGTTATGCCACTGCCTCTCTGTAACTGCAACAATTTCTTCACGACATTGGCATCGACGGGTCTTTGAATTTTCGCGGCGGTGGCTAAAACACCAACAGCGAGACAATTTTCCTCAAGTCGCTAACCGACACTCTTATTTTCAGCTGTTTTTCGCTGCGACGGACAGTTTAACACGACAAAGTACGTGTTACGACGGCGATGCGTGATATAATGCGTTCATTATATAGTATATCAGCGAGATAAAAAGTTTTTTATAGTCAGCTCGCTCCGATGAACAACGACGCCTCGCTCAGACTTCTGTGTTCCGAGTTGTTGCAAGAGGGCGAGCTCTTTCGAAACTCGGGAGACACGATAAAGGAACTTTGCGGTGCACCCCGCAATTAGCTCTTGTTTGTCACTTCTGGGAGCAGAAAGGTTTGCACGCCTCCTTCGGGCCGGGTCATAGTATCTGAACACACACTGAGGAAACACCAGTGTAAGACAGCAATGCTGAGGCCATATACGTCTTGCACCACGTAGCGCACCTTCGAGACCACCGCACCTGCGGTGATTGCCCCCATGCGAACGTTCAATGTACACAGAAGAATTAGTTGCTCGCAACCCGAAAAAATGAACATGCTATCTTGCTAGGCCCACACAGTGCTGTTTATACAGCGCCTCTGTACTGTACTTAATGCTGGACCGGTGCACTACGATCACTGCTGCGTTGTGCTGCTTACCCGCTGTATAACCGATTTTTTTAGGTGCACGGGGTTGAATGACAGTGGGTAGATGAAGTGGGTAAGATTGTGCAGAGGTTCTGTAGAAAGGCCGACTGTGACGTATAGGTTGCGTTGGTCAGCGCTACTTTGCCTTTTTCCTCTTTCTTCAGTCAAGCTGCCTCAGCACTAATGACATCGTGTGAAACAGTGCGCGGTTCTTGTGAGACATAAGACATGAACCCCCCATCAATATATATATATATATATATATATATATATATATATATATATATATATATATATATATATATATATATATATATATATCCAGCATACATACAGTGCACGCCAAGACCAGATGCTTGGTTCACGCGACATGGAATAACCAAGAAGTTAAATAAAGCAAAAGACGTGGGTCAGAGAAACGTTACTACGCCCAGGTATACAACACCACAGGTATTGACTATACTACTTCTTTTTATTGCAAGGACACCTCAAGTGCAGACTGTGGGAGCCACATCTCGTGTGTGACGAAGCATAAAGAACCCCCGAGCAGGTAATTTTCCTGCCGTTCAACGACCCACAGACATTTTTTTTTGTCTGTTGGAGTAAGCGCTCATAGAAGTAATATCCAACCATTACGTAGCATAATAGCTAGACAGCGAAGAAGACACTTTTGCGAGCAGATAAGTTGATTTTCTCTTCTCATACTCATAAAGTTTTAGTCCACATTAAGTTAGCAGTGTTTGCGGGTTGTAATCTACAACTTCAAGAGTATGTGCGCGTAGTGTAAGCGTATACTGTGCACCTTGCGGGTTGTCTTGTGGCTGAGATCCTCAGTTGGTAAAAAAACACTAGGCACAGACATTTTGCCCAAAAGCTGTAGCAACATGTTTCATCTTTTAAAATGCTCCATAGATCTCAAACATGCTGCGATTTTACCTTGAAGTTTTATTGCAGGTTTTGAGAGCGATTTTGTCAGTTGTCTCGGAAATAAAGAAAGAAACAGAAAGGCATGCTCACGATGAAAAAATGCACTGCGGCCTGTTATAAGAGAAAGAAACTATGAGCGTACCGTTCATGCAGGAAAGTCACAAATGGTCACCCAACCGGCCACGCGGATGACAAATAAATCAACACCAAATCGCCGACTATTATAATAGTAAACGAGGTTTTTGTGGGTCATCCTCACTGAGAGAACTCTTGCCCGAAAAGCAAGGTTCGATTGGTCTATGGCGGGCGTGTACGCCATCGCTGCGTGTGGACGCAGCGATGGCCAAAAACTGAGACCTACAGAAAAAAAAAGATGAATAGAATAAAGAAAAAGCCGCTAGCAGGACGTTAGTTCGAAAGCGTCAGCCCTAATAATGTGAACACTGCGAAGAAAGCTTGCTTTCAGATGGATATAAACAGTACCGTGGGAAAAGAGGTTAATTTGGGACAGTGCATTTCCTGGCGTTGCAGCAATTACAATATCGAGGCCTCATCCGAGGTTGTGCGCCGTGGCAAATGGGACAAAGCGTGTGCCAGGAGCCTAGGATAGATAGATAGATAGATAGATAGATAGATAAATAGATAGACAGATAAAATTAACGAATGAAAGAACAAAAGAAAGAAAGAAAGAGAAAAAGTAAGTGGGATAGTAATCAGCTGCCTGTTCCGCTTCCAAAAAGCTATTCTAGCGTGATCTGTGGCCTACTGGGTGGCTAGAATAGAGTGGCGTGCATGTGCATCTTTCTTTCGAATACCCGGGTCTGACCCGCCAAGATGGTATAATGGTTACGGTCCTCGACAGCTGACCGTCACGTGATGACGCCGCCATACGGCATCAATATGACCTCACAAATTGACGTACTTATTGCGTCACAGTGACGTCTCATCATGACGTTATCAAATCACATCGTAGCTTGATCAACAGACGCCGTAGGGTAGCGCTGTGGAAATTTTGAACATGTCGTATTCATTTTGTCAAAAGTCCGACGGAATCCCGTCTGGTCGGGGACAAACATATATTGCAAAGTAACGAAAACGCCGACCAAGGTGAAATACACAGTAATTAAAAAGACGTTTCGGCTCCCCACACGGGAGCATTGTTCACAGTCTGTGAACAAGGCTCCCGTGTGGGGAGCCAAAACATCTTTTTAATCGCTGTGTATTTCACCTTGGTCAGCGTTTTTGTTACTTTGTACTATGTGGTATCCTTTACCGAACACTAGAATTTCTCAGTACACGGGCCTCTACAATTTCGCCTCCATCTAAATATGATCGCCGTAGTAGGAATCGAACCTGGGACCTTTGGGTAAGCAGCTGAGCACCCTTGCCACTGATCCACCGAGGCGGCCTGCCTGGAGGGAAGGGTGTGATGACATACGCAACAAGTTTGTGACGTTATTCGTGTCACGAACCAAGAGTATCATTCTTCAAACCATCTTACCTTCTCCATCTTACTAATTTTGGTCTACCCAGAGATAAGGGGGTGATCACAAAAGCACCCAGACGTAGGTGGCTAGATAAATAGATAGATAGATAGATAGATAGATAGATAGATAGATAGATAGATAAAACTCGTTCGTTTCATTCGAACGCTGCCATGAGTAGAACACGGAAAATAAATAAGGTCGACTTGCCGAAAATGACCACGGAGTCAATCACGGTCTATATTAAAGCGTCCTCAAAGTGATCATCACTACCATTACTCCAAAGTAATACTAAATCATACCTCCCTGCCATGATCTTGTGTGTTGTTTGATACAGCATCATTAAACATTCACTTTCGCAGGCCGGGATGGCAGCACATTTTTCGGACACCCTAGCATGTGCCACCTGGACTAATCGCTGGCCCATTGGTTCGCGGTCTCCAAAAGGGAACCATAGTTGAGCTATACGCACCTACCTTAGGTTTCCTTTCTTTATCGTGATGTCCTCTTCCGGATATTTTTTATTGATATGATATATAAGGAGATGTAATCACGGATCTTGAGAAGCGTAAAGAAGACTGGTTGTGTGAACGTGCGCTATTTAATATGAAAGATACCGCTACAATGACGCGCCCGTGTGTCAACAGCGTGATCACCATCACAACAAGGCGCAACTCGTTCATCGCAGACTTCTACATCACTGGTAGCCGAGTTCCGTCTAATAAAAGCCGTCTGAATGCGAGTACCAATCTGGAGCGAAGCAGACTTCTCGTTTCTCTGATACGTCTCTTTCCTCCTTCGGCCTTATCTTGGGCGATAAAGTATCCGATGTAGCTGCACACAATTTCTTTCCGACCAAGCGGATGTGCATTAGCTCACGGGCAAGACAACAACAACAACAACAACAAAAAAAAAAACTGAATAGTGGGAGGTGTACGAGTCCTACGGCTGATCGTAACAGCTTGCGATCTCGTTCATCGTGTGAACACCGCATTGTTTTCGCATTGTTTTTTTTTTCGCATTGCAGTGGAACAATCTAGTGTCCACGATTTCGCTGCTTCTGATCGCACGGACCACTCCACTGTTTACAGGCTTCTTGACGTAGACGAGTTTTCCATCCTTCTATTTGTAGGTGAACTGCGCACTACCAGGAGCTATAGGCTACCTTCAATGTTCTGCGCACCGATTGTTAGACTTGCGCAGCCATTTATGGAATGACGTAGCGTTTGTAAGCATGACCGGATATATATAAAACTTGTGCAACACTGAATCACCCTTTGTTGTTTTCCGCATTCCTTTCACTCGTCTGCCCAAAACGAACGAAATCAGATGAAGAAATGAGATATTTTGCCATTAAATATTTGTCTGCTTGTTTCGTGGGTTAAGGTTTATGCGCTGGTTTCTTTCTCGAAGGTGCCTCCTACTTATTCAACATTGCAGAGAGATGTGAATAAACAATGGTGGCATTGAATGCAGCGTTGCACGCACTAGGCAATAACGTACAAACAAGTTACACTCTCGTTTATGCGCAGGTACCACTTTTTTCGCTACTATTTATGCTGTTTCTTCACTGTAAGTGGCTGTCCTGCACTGACACCGAGGGCAATAACCCAGAAATTTTGTCTTTACAAAATATACTCAATAGAAGGCGGATATGGCTGATGGGATGCAGTAGAAACTTTATCTTACAGACGTGGTAATCTTTTCTACGGGAAGAGTCGCACGTTTCTGGTTCCCATATTTTCCTTGCAGCACAGTGGCGTCAGTTGAATAAATAAACTGGCAAAAGTAAATCAACAGCTCCAAGAGGGACTACATGGAGACGCTGCCGAAAAACAAGGCAGGAATTGTACATCTTTCGGTGGCAATCATCAGCCTGTTTTTAGATGCGGAGCATCTTATACTCGCGCCTTGTAGTGCGCCGTCCGCGTCGTCCACACCGCTTCTCGAACATTCGACAGCTGACGCGCGCGCATGCGCCGTCGCGCCGTCGCCCACTCTTCCACCATCTGTGCATCCCTTCCTCCTCTACACACCGCGCGCGCTTCACTCCTCCACCATCTGTGCACCCTTCCTCCTCTACACACCGCGTTCGACATCTACAATTCTCCTGATTCTCCAGTGGACGCGCATGTGGCGTCGCGCTTCGAGAACATTCAACAGCTGACAGTGCATGCGCCGTCGTGCTGTATATATACTCAAGGTCGGCGCTCGCTCGCTCAGTTGCCGCTCGTCGGTTGGTTTGTACGGCACGTCGACGTCCAAGGTCGCGGTGAAATGAATTCCAACGAATCCACAAACACAATGATCGACGTCCCTTCGACCAGCGCCGCCCTTTCGCATACGTGTGTACGTGTTCACTCATTTAACACCCCCTCCTACAACCACGTTAACCAATTTAGCCATCGACCCAAGTAAGTCGCAATTTAACACCCCATTTCACAACCACGTTAACCAATTTAGCCATCGACCCAAGTAAGTCGCACTTTAACACCCCGTTAACCAATTATATGGTCCGCATCCTCCTCAGTGTTCCCCCGAGGGAAGCTGCGGGCAATTTTTTTTCCCAAATTTCTTTTGTGTCTTTGTGTATACGAGTTCGTTAACAATTACTTTGTGTACAGCGTATAGTTTCTTACGGCCCATTCGGGTGGTCGTTGTCGAGTGCTCTGACTTTGTTTGAAAGTGGTGAATTCTGCAGCAGCCGTAAGGCTGTACAACGAGAACAAGGTGGTATGCAGGTCACGTCCCTTCTTTCTGATCGTGTATTTGCACCATTATTCTTGTGGCGGTGCTTAGTTTCTATTTTGCGAACAATTTTTTCAGAGCCCCCAGAGCGCTCAAAAACGACCAGTCCAACACACTGTTAATAATGCACTAGAGGGAAATCTGGCACTGGTGTCAGTGGGCATTGTAACGCATGACGGACGGCGCATAAATATGTAAAAGCTTCGATCTTTTGGCTTCGTTTGGCTCCGTGTTGCCTGAAACCGCTTTGTAGCAAGACGAAGTTCAGCAAAATCTCGGCATAGTTCCACTTTACTTACTGACCAGTTTAGGCTGATCAATAAAAATCCCTTCACGAGGTTAACAATGATCCATTATTTTATCTGAAATGACAGCCGAAACAAAACAATAAACAAAGGCACAAGTGCGTTAGAAGTCCGCGAGCACTAAACGCGCTTCTTGACTTAACCTTGACTTGCCACCGCCTTCCATGTAACACAAACGCATCTAGGACGCTCTGCTATAGACGGTGCCAAGGCAGCACAAGTTAACAAACGCGTTTCAAACGCGTTGTATTGAAGGCAGTGGCATGTCAAGTCCAAGTCGAGGATCGTTTCTGAATACGGGGGTAAGACCAGGCAAATCCTTGTACTACCCATCATTCCCACGGTGGCTGAACGATCGTAGCGCCAGAGTCCGTACCAGTAAATAATGTAGGAAACTATGGAACCAGCAACGAGGGTCACTGCGCATGTCCGCGTACGCGGAAAGGCTCTTTGAATTTTGAACTTTGAACTTTTATTGATTCCAACAAACCATCATTTGGGATGCTGAGGGCCGGGGTCAAAAAGCCTCTTCACGGGCTTGACTAGGACCACGACCCCGTACAAAGTGGCAGGGATAGACGAGTGTACAAAAATAAATCAGACAATAACTATGTCGCTCAATTAGATCTGTAAAGGAATGCATGATATAATTGTAAAGGAATGCATAAATATTTACATATGAACATATATAGACAGAAAGTGCAAGTGAAACAGATCGAAAAATAAACCTTTAAAACAATGTACCAACTTTAATTTTGATAATCACATAAAAGATCAATGAGAGTGTACAAATGAAAAAAGAAATACAATGGCATTACACAGGTAGGACAAAAACGCATCTTTAGCTCTATATAAAAGCCGTGCGCAACAAGCTGCCAGAGAGGAGTGGCCAGCTATCGTTGGCGAGGAGTACTCGAGTGCGTGGCACGAGATCCCACGGGGTCAGGAGTAGCGGCTACGGGCGTAAGAGTTAGTGCTTGGATGTTGTTTAACAACTTTCATGTGTCCGTCACGTCTCTAAAGATTTTAGGAACGAAGATCCTTTTAGTCTATCCTTGTCCCGCGTCAGGCGCAACCAGAAGTATCTCTTTAACAGTATAATAGATGGCGCTGTCTTATAGAAGTACGCACAAACTGCAGTTGAGTGAGGATATTATAGATGGCGCGGTGCCGCTACTCTCCGATGGCTGCTGCGCGGACTGTGACTAGGTGCGCGGGGAACGATTGCCTCTCTCAGTCTGGATTGTCGCCGCACGTGTCGGATCGTTGGTGGGGCATGGACGAACCAGAGCGGCGGCTCGTGCTTGTCACCAGACAGAGTGATGAGTTGAGTTGTGCTGCTGTGTCGAGTGGTGTGTCGGAATTTCTTTCTGAAATATGGCAGGAAGTTTAGGTTTTTTGACTGAGAACCACTGACACAACCATGTCTCTGCATCTCAGTAAAGTCACAAACTCAGTTGGGTGACTTTGTGAGGATTTATTTCGTGGTATTCCGAGAACAATGTAAGCAGTGAGAAACTTTCGTCCTTGAAGGATTGGGCACGGCTCTCTGATCTCCCACAGCAGAGTACAAGTACTCTAAATTGTCAAACCTTTTTTTTTTAAACAGACAGTTATTCTAAAAACTTGGACAGCTTATTGTTCCCTGCTGGAAGACTACCCTGTACTATAAATAGTCGAACATTTGTTCTAAACCACATGACCGGGATGGCTTTTCGCTCTACCCCGGTAGAGTGGGTATTCTCTAATAGAGCACCAAGTACTCTAATATTCACACATTTTTTTCTAGACACACATGTTGTCCCGCGTCATTTCATGTTATGTGTCCTCGAAGGTGAGTTTTGTTTTGTTATTCTCGTAAACGTACGTACGTCTAGCAAGCAAATGTTGTGATGCTATGTTTAATTGTTACAAATGCTAACCGTATAAGATATGACAAAGTGTTCTAAACACAACAATTGATCCCGTAGGAATGATAGGCTAATGCAAACTAGGACTTGGCTCTAATAGACGAAATAAAGACAAAAAAGAATATGTAAAATTGCTTTGTGACGTCTCTGCGTGTTACACGTAAGGTGTGTTCATCAATTCGAGCCATCGGGCCAGTCACCTCTTGGACGCCTTCGAAGGCACTCCTAATAGGCTAGATGATTGACGTGTTTTTCTAAACACACGGCAGCGGTTGACCCGTCATTTTGTTCTTCTGCGGCTTGTCTCGTACGCTGCTGCTTCACGCGTAAAAGTGTGTCTGTATTGGAAGATCGCCCAACTGAAATACGCGCAACGCGCTTGACGTCACAGAAATGAGCAATAGCGATTGGACAGGGCATCTACGCAAATTATCCCAGGGACGTCATTCGGCGGTGCTTACATTTATTCCAATGTCCTCGACGGCTGTAGTTGCTGTCGCCTGTCTCTCGTGTATATTGCCACGAGGAATTGTTAAGGCGCAGTACAACGCAGACGTTGTTAAAAGAGGAACGCTGACGGCATCGCTACGACTCATGAAGCCCGCCGGAAGGCACGAGCCGGCCCAGCCTGTGCACGAGCTGCTACCGAGCAGCGGCGAAGGAAAAAGAAGAGAAGAAGAGGACGACGAGCGTTCGCTGCTTTCTCCCGTCACAAGTCAAGAGACGTCACAAGTGAAGCAGACGCAGAGTCATCTCCTTCAGAAGTACAGGCTGCAGGGCCCTCTTGTACAGACAACCAGAGGATAAGTGAAGACATACTAGAGGATGGTCAGGATTCTGAAGATATGGACATGGACATCAAATCCCTAAAGCGCACTCGATCACCTGTCTCCAAAAACACTGGCTCTTCAAAACATTCAAAAAACAAAAAATACCAGAAGGAGAACCTATCGAAGAGCGATTTTCTTAAAGACAGCATTTTAGATAAGGTAGTTGCCGAAACAATTCTGTCAAAATGATAGGTTCTATCAAAATTCTTCATTGGAACTGCCGATCTATTCATTCAGCTAGTACAGATTTATTGTATTTATCTTGTAAATTCAATCCAGACATTATTGCACTGCAAGAAACGTGGCTGTCAGCACATAATTCGTTTTACCTACCTAATTTCCGGTCTTTTCGCCTGGATCGCCCATCCAAAGGTGGAGGTTTAGCGTTCTTTGTCAATAATAAAATTAGTTCAAAGATCAAAACTTCGTACAAACGTATATCCCCCGAATGTGAAATTTTCGCCTTAGACATCACCTTGCCTGGATGCTCTCCCTTCTCTCTAGTAAATCTTTACTTTCCTCTGGGTGTACAAGACACGCGATGTTTAGACATGGCTGTTAATTCGTGGTGCACAGAAAAAATTATGGTTGGAGATTTTAATTCTCACCACACTAGTTGGGGTTTTAGGACTGATCAATGTGGACAACGCTTGTGGGACTGGTCTATAGACCATAATTTATCATGCCTCAACGCTAGAACTCCCACATTTATCCGAGACCGATCCCGCTCTGCCTTAGATTTGAGTTTTATAAGCTCGGGTATTTCTAGCGTATCTTGGACTACTCTAGACTGCGCCACCAACAGTGACCATTTACCAGTACTGTTTGAAATTTCTTGCCCCATTATTCCATCTTGCTCCCAAGCTCGAACCTTTATCAATTATTCCAAATTTAAAAATGACCTAGAAGTTGCTTTGACTACTCCCACTGAAGACAACGATGAAAATAAAGCCATGAAATTAAGTGCGGTAATTAAAAGAACGTTCAAAAAAGCAGAATTTTCTATTGAGTCTGATACGAGAAAGCCTTGTAGCCAGTGGTGGAATTCTGAGTGCTCTCGTGATCATAGACGACGACAAGCAGCTTGGAAGCAGCTAATTCATAATCAGTCCCCCAAAAATTGGGCAGATTACAAGTTTATTGCTGCTACATTTAAGCGCACCGTGGCTAAAGCTAAAGAAGACTATGACAAAAAACATTTCGACTTTCTTTCCAAACCTAGAAATAAGAAAGCGTTATTCAGATATATGAGATCGCGCAAAATTCTGCCGTCTCTAGCTAACTCTGATTATGACAGGTTATCGACGGAAGAAATGACTAATTCGTTGGAGGCAATCGGAAGAGGTCTAGCTAACAGATTTTCGTCGACTTTGACAATCAACTGGCAAAAGTCCTCTATAAAGACTGACTACGAAAAAGTGACATTGTCCGAAATGTCAAGCGTAATTAGAAACTTACCCTCTTCGGCTCCTGGTCCTGACGGTATAACAGTTCCTATGATTAAAATTTTATTCCAGATATCACCCGGCGACGTCCTCAACCTTATAAACTATTCCTTAAGCAATGCCTGGATACCACATGACTGGAAAATAGCTAGAGTGATTCCCATATTAAAAAAACAAGGGTCAGGTTTTAACATTGACAACATCAGACCAATCTCTCTAACATCTCACCTGATCAAAATTATAGAGAGAGTTCTCAATAATAGAATAAAAGTTTGGATGGCTGACAAGCTAATATTGAAACCATTTCAAATAGGTTTTCGTAGCGAATGCTCAATTTGGTGTGCTCATGCCGACTTAGAGAGCCGAATACAGCTTGCCCGAAAAAGACGACAATACGCGGTACTAGTAACACTAGACATAGCTAAAGCTTATGATAGCGTTGAGCACTCAATTTTATTGAACTCGTTACACGAATGTGACTTTCCGCGATATATTGTTGATTGGGTAGCAGAGTTTCTAAAATCGAGAGAATTTTATTGTGCAAAGGATGGATGTCACTCATCTAAATTCAAACAGCAACGTGGAGTACCTCAAGGGGCGGTCCTATCTCCGCTGTTATTCAATGTGTTGATGAGCTCAATTCCCATTGAACGAGATATCACTGTCTACATTTATGCAGACGACATTGCATTTTTCGTTGCAGACAGTGACATTTATTCTTTGCATCAAAAATTGCAAAAGTACATGTATTCTCTTGAAATTTGGCTGCATTCAATTTCATTGTCTCTAAACATCAGTAAAAGTGCGCTCCTGGTGTTCCCTATAGCAGATTCTATTCAAATTTCAGTACTTTATAATCAGGAACCGATTACACAAGTAGAGTCTATCAAATATTTGGGCATTATTTATAACGAGAAACTTAACTGGAGCCCTCACATAGACTATATCGTGGCAAAGGCACAACGAGCATCAGGCTTATTGCGAAGGTTGAGCAACAGAAAATATGGGTTACGTAGACACACCTTATTAATGATATATAAAATGTACATGCGCCCAATACTAGAATTTGGGTGTATATTATTTCGGGTGGCCCTACGTACAAAATTAAACCGTTAGTTCTATTAGAGCGAGAAGCGTTACGTTTGTGTTTGCGACTCCCCAGGTATGTCGCTATTAATGTACTATATCAGGAAGCTCGCATACCAACTATTCTTTGCCGATTCCGTATCCTAACTGTACAAACATACTTGAAATTTTACGGCTTATCAGCGAGACGGTCTGCATATGCCTTTATTAGTGAACCCGACGCCTTCTTCCTCGCTCACTGGCCACGCTTTCGTACTCCCCAGATTATTTTTGTACAAAAGAAACTGGAAAGCATAAAGGTGGATATCAGATCGGTAATTGGAACCAAAGCATTAAATCACAATATTACGATAGAATGTGATGAAATTTTTCCCCCACTATCTAAGTTTCAATCTTCGAGTTACTTAAATGACAGGTTAGAAGATTACATAGCTCATGCGGAAATAAAGAACATAATAGCCACAGACGCTTCTGTGAATAAAGAAAAGGCAGCAGTAGGTATCGTCTCAGATTACCTCGGTTGGTCATTCTCGGTAAGACTACCAGACTTCACTCCGGTTTTCGAAGCTGAGCTCTTGGCTATTATTTTAGCGCTACGAAAACTTCCTTCAAACGAAGAGAGTGCAATGATAATTACTGATTCTCTTTCGCTGTGTACTACTCTCACAGCTTCAGAACAATCAAGAGCTCTAGCGACATTACAAACATTAGTTCCACCTCATGTGAAGTTCCTGAAGTTAGTCTGGGTCCCGGGACACTGTGGCATACGGTTGAATGAAATGGCCGATTCACTATCTCGAGCCACACTTGATGGCCCTGCGATCTCGGTACTACCAGAATCGGAACACATAGTGTCGATCAGATATAGAAAATTGGCTATTTATACGGATATGATGGAAAATATTACTAAATATACGGACTATCAGCACCTTACATATCCCTGGAAACCTCAGTGGAGTCAATCTAAAAAGTTAGAAGTTATTTTAACCAAATTTCGATGTCGTGTCCCTCCATTAAACTTTTACTTGCACAGAGCTGGTCTGGCGATATCCCCCCTGTGTCCATTTTGTGAAGAAAACGGAAACAATAGAGCATTACTTTATAACATGTAAAAACTATTCATTAATTAGGAAAAGACTTTTAATTGTTCCGTTTCACGCAGTAGGATTAAATTTACTGCAGATAATGTTCTAAGTTTCGGTGCCTTTAGCTTGGGACATTGCCACAGGAGCGTATTCGATGCTGTATGCAATTTCATTCGAGAATCAAAGCGCATGTCATAATAATGCCTGCTTAAATATATTTCTGACGACACTTGTCTAATTTTGAATGAAATTTGCATATTCATTTGATTGTGACCGGGTGAGATAAGCTCGATTGTCTGGTCTACTCAAAATTTCTGTCTTACACTGTAGTATTACCTCACCTTTTCTCTTCTTGATTCAATCTTTAATTATTTGTTTAGTTTAATATTCTTTTTCTAGTTAATTATTCTTTTCTATTATATCATTAGTTTTTCATTTAGGATAAACCTTTTAGTAGATCTCATATAGGCTACTTCTAGATTTCATGGCCAATCCCCCATAGTGGGTATGTGCCAGTGCGAAGGGCAACAACAACAACAACAACAGCTTTCTCCCAGCTACTGTGTAGTTCTTTTGGCTTGGCACAAGTTCGCCCTTATTAAACCTTGTAAATAGGACGTCCTGGTTGTGAGGTTGTTATATCCGTTACATTTTCTGGTGGAGGTGCTGGGTACATGATTCCGAGCCCCACGCAAGAGCGAAGTCCAAGCACTGACCAGCCGCAACCAGTGGAGCTTACACCGGTGCACCAACGAGTCAGCCGCCGTATCCGAGGAGAGTTGCCAGAATTTGGGCCACTCCCTTCTGTATCAAGGGCATCGGTGACGGAGACAAGCGCCGCCACCACCATGACGAGCCAAGTTACGCCGGCACAACTCATCGTAAGCAACCGGTCATTCCAAAGGTGTTTCATGGTGACCCATACGAGGACGCCGAAGACTGGTTAGAGCATTTCGAGAGAGTGGGAAATCTAAATCAGTGGAACGAGGAAGGCAAGCTGCGTAACGTCTACATTGCGTTGGAAGACTCTGCACGAGTGTGGTACGAAAACCACGAGGCATCTCTGACGTCGTGGCAAGAGTTTCGGCGGCAGCTACTGAGTACGTTCGCCAACAGTGATCGCCGGGAAAAGGCGGAAGCAGCTCTCCGCACACGGATTCAACGAACGAACGAAACTGTCGCGATGTACATCGAAGACATGTCCCGCCTTTTCAAGCGAAGCTGATCCTGGCATGACGGAAGACAAGAAGGTGCGCCACCTCATGCACGGGGTAAAGCAAGAATTGTTCGCGGGACTCATCCGCAATCCGCCCCGTACTGTTGCTGAGTTTCGGTCGGAAGCAACAACCATCGAAAACGACGCTTCAGCAGAGAGCCCGACAGTACAACCGCGACGTAGCCGGTGCATCCGCAGGAGTCTACTCAGCAGGCGTCGTGGATAATCTTGACACATTGCGGGAGCTCGTCCGGTCTGTTGTCAGGGAGGAATTAAGGAAACTGCAGTCACCTGATGTCACCCCCCGAGCTGTCTCTTGCTGAAGTTGTCCGAGAAGAAATTCGACAGGCCATGCGGGAGCCGCGGAGTGATGTGCCAGCGACACGACGGGCGGTAACGTACTCCGAGGTGCTCAGGCGACCTACTCTGCACTGTTCGCCGATCGAGACACCAAGTACTTATGTGCAGACAATGCGCAGCCCGCCTGAAATCGTAGAGGCAACACGCACTCCACCTCGTGCGAGAGAGATGATGCCACGGAAGAGCGATGTGTGGCGAGATGCCACCGTAGGCCCTTGTGTTTCCACTGTGGAGAGGCTGGCCACCTGTACCGATTCTGCCGATATCGTCAAGCTGGTCTTAGGGGATTCGCCCATCAATGCACCGTGTCCGCGAAAACGGCGAAAGACCTTCCGAGATTGAAGATACCTATGCTCACGTCAGGAATTTGACCCGCCTCGTCGTCATCAAACCACGCTCACCATCCCCTATGCGCTACCGCTCGTCTAGCCCACGTCCCTTCCCAAGCACGTCTAGGCAGCGTTCGCCTAGCCCAAATCCGGGAAACTGAAGAGGGCGACCTGTGGAGGCGAGGCCGCTGGCGACTGGGATATGAAGATCCTCCACTGCGGTACGAGCCTGATAACGACGACTGTTTCCAGGTAAAGGAGGCAGTACAGAGAAAAATTACTTCAGACTTGCCGTTGGTGATTGACGGACTAGAGCTCAATGCTTTGATCGATACTGGTGCGGATTATTCTGTGATAAGTTACGAATTAGCGAAGCGACTCAGGAAAGTTCTGACCGAATGGGGTGGACCTCAAGTACGTACTGCAGGTGGTCACCTCATAACCCTTCCGGCCGATGTACCGCAAGGTCATGATACG
>WOVY01001908.1:0-42796 GCA_013436015.1 Rhipicephalus annulatus
AACGCATTTTTTTAAAAACGCTTTTTTATTTTTGTATTCCGAGAATCCCCAATCATTCAAAATATTTTGCCGAAAGAATTATGTTTCTATCCTATTTAGTTCCGAAGTTATTGCCAATTTTCGAACATGTGGTCAACGGTTGCGAAACCGAAACTAGTGTTGTGTGCTAACAGAAACTGATAAGTTAGCGAACATCAGCGGCAAATGTTGTAACTTTTCTGTTATGTATTGGTTTGATAACTATAAATTTGTTTGAAGACAACTTAGAAGTCTATGTTTTTTCAAACGTTGCATTAAATATCCGTAAGGGGGACGCATGAAGCTACGAGAGTCTCTGTTGTTTACTTTGCGCGCGCTTCATGCTGCTGCTGTTAATTCTGCGTAGTTTGTATTTTTTACACGTGATATCTTTAGTAGCAGTAGTACAAATATAGGCTGAACGTTTTTGTAAGCAGGCATGGCGAAGTTCAGGGTAAAAAGACGGCTGAAACGAAAGTTCATTGGCAATCGACACACTGTGAATGCTCCGACCGTCGGCCATGTGGACGGGGATGTATCGGCGAGTGCTGCGAAGCTTGCGAACTTGGACGACAACTGTAAAGTGCCGATGCCAGTCCCTTTACTGCAGGGTAATAGGATTATTGACATGGAGATCCTTTCATCTGGTTTTGCAATGCTCGCCTGCCCGGAATGCAAGAACACCTTGCTCAGCCTGGAGGAGTGCTTCCAGCATGGAATATCCTTCTCATATGCTGTTGTGTGTGGTGCATGCGCATATGTACACTCATTTGAATCATCAAAGAAGACAGGAAGTTCTATTGAGAACAACCTGCGTCTGGTATACGCAATGCGTCAGCTAGGCAAGGGGTATTCTGGAGCTGTGACACTGGCGAAAGTCATGAACATGCCGCCGCCGCCTTGGCATTCTGCCTACCAAAAGATATTTGCAAAGCTTTGTAAAGCTGCGGAGAATGTTGCATCTAAATCAATGATGAATGCCGCTACTGAAGTGCATTGTGTTGTGCAAAGTACTGAATGTGGTGTGTCAGGGGACGGTAGTTGGCCAAGGCGAGGGCATTCCTCATTGAATAGCTGCGTGTCTTTGATATCGATTGATACTGGGAAAAAATTGATGTAGAAGGCATGTCAAGCAAATGCAGGGCATGTCATTCGAAAAGCAAGTTGAGCCTCACAAGTGCTGAATTTCTGGAGTGGAAGGCAAACCATACTCAGTGCCAAGCGAACTATACCGGTAGTGCTGGTGGTATGGAGGCAGTAGGGCTCTACCGTATGTTTTGAGCGTGCAGAAAGAAGTCGTGGTTTGAAATATTGATAAGAAGTATCACTACAGGAAAAAACAAGGGAAGCGCGGGTAGAGAATGAAGACAACGTTGCCTCCACTGCGATCCCTCTAAGTGGGTACGAGCCATGGTGGTGGAGATCATCATCATTGGATGGTGATCGCGGACTCAGGGCCCATTAAAAACCCCCAATTATTTACCTTGCCTTGTGTAACAATTTGGTGGAAGGTGCTGGGTAGGACGAACCCAAAGACGGAAGCTACACTACCAGTACTTCGTCGCAGCCACCGTCTCGCCGGACTTCCACCTTCATCGATCGTAATGGCCCAAGAGCAGCCACCCAACGCTTCGAGGCCAACTCCGATGGGTTCCGCGCCGTACTACAGAGTGCCGCCAAATTTCGGCGGAACCTCAGGAGAAGACGTCGACGTGTGGCTCAAGAACTACAAGCGGGTGAGCAGAAGCAATGGTTGGGACTCGAACGAACAGCTCAATCATGTCGTATTCTCGTTAACTGACACCGCCCTCATGTGGTACGAGAACCACGAGGACATGTTCACTACTTGGGAACGTTTTGTTGAAGAAGTGCAGAAGTGCTTCGGTGATTCGGATGCAAAGAAGAAACGCGCGGAGCAGACATTGTCTCAGAGGGCACAGCTTCCAGGAGAAACATGTACGACATACATTGAAGAAATATTGAAGCTGTGCAAGATCGTGAATGGGAGGATGTCTGAAGAAGACAAGGTTGGACACGTTCTCAAGGGTATAGACGAAGACGTGTATAATTTCTTAATTGGAAAAGACTGCTTGAACTCCGTGTCTGACGTGATGAAGCATTGTCGTACCTTTGAATCCCTCAAGTTGCGACGAATTTCTCCTAAATTCGGCCGCCTGTTCAACGTCCCCACTGTTGCTAGTGTTGAAACAGTGCCGCCTAACGACCTTGCTTTGACCATACGGCTGATTGTCAGAGAAGAGCTGCTTCAATCTCAGCAGACCTATCATCGCCCCAGCGATTTTAAGGATGTGTACGTAAACGAACCAGAACGTGTGCGGACTCCTGTTTCTCTTACCCCATGGCAACCATCGATTAACGCTGCAGACGCTTATGAATATCAAGGCACACGGCAGACTCGATTCCCCCGTCATCCAACTCCCAACTACGAACGAAATTTTCGCCCGCCTGTTTACCCAACATCGCCTGCCTACAGTGCCCCTGAAGGGCGGCACCACTATCCCATGCCTTCCGAGAGGAGTTGTTACTCTGGGCAGCCACGTGCCCCTCGACCAATTCCGGTATGCTACAACTGTGGCGTCCCGGGTCATATCGCACGTTTTTGTGACCACCGCCCATTTCAGCGAGTCTTGGCCTTTGTATCACCAAAATTTTGACTATCCGCACTCCATGTCACGGAAACCACGCGCACCTACCGGGACACGCTACCCCTCGCCGGCCTCTGATCGAAGTTTGACGCCACCTCCAGCTCCCCGTGCTCCACGATCGCCGTCGCCACGGCGACGCGCACGTACACTGCCGCCGGAAAACTAGTCGGTGCGGCCAGTGGGGGTGAAGCCGCAAGATCACAGGTGCTATCTACAGATATACCCCCGTCAGCGTTTATGTTGAAAAACAAAGTTCGTGTAGTTGTCGATGGAGTGGCTACTATGACACTTGTGGATAGAGGCGCGACAGTTTCGGTGATGAGTGTAAATTTTAAGAACCTGCTAGGACCAAAAGTGATGTTTTGCCTGAACTGTAGGGTGACATTTCGTGGTGTAAGTGGTGATGTATTGTGTCCGGTGGGATATTGTACTGTGGACGTCTCGCTGTGTGGCAAGGTGTTTTGCACAGAGTTCGCGGTTATTCCGCGGTCTACACATGACGTTATCTTGGGTATTGACTTCTTGTGTGAGTGTGGGGCAACTGTAGACTGCAGAAGTGGGCATCTTTCTATACACGGTACTTTCCCAACGGCGCTCTTGGAAAATTACTGTCCGCAGGAATGCATCTTTTTCGTCTCCGTGGATACAGTCGTTCCTGCATTTTCTGCTGCGTGTGTTCTTGTGACATGTTCCAGTAACAACTGTGACACGTTTGACGCCATGCTCGAACCGATTCCCTCGGCATGCCTGAAAAAGAACATTCTCATTCCCCATTGTATAGTGTCAGTCGTTGATGGACGGGCAGGTGTGTGGACAATGAACAGTTCCATGGAGCCTGCAATTCTGCCAGGTGGCATGAAACATGCAGTGTTTAGACCCGAGTCATGTACGACGCTGGTTGCGCTTGTTGATGCTACAAGCCAAATGAACATGTAGGCTTAGAAGGTTCAGAAGATGCCCAATTGCGACAAATGGTCAGCAAGTCACTTGACCAAAGCGAACGTCATACCCTGCTCGACGTTCTGTCTAAGCACTCGAAAGTGTTCGATTTTTCTAAATACAGCCGAAGGCCCGTAATCCCAGCGTCCCGGATACGTCATCAGATCCACACCAAATCGGCGCATCCCATTAGGCAGAAACCTTACCGAGTGGCACCATCGGAGCGCAAGATCATCAACGAGCAAGCTCAAGAGATGCTGGAAAAGGGAATAATACGGAAATCGGCGAGTTCGTGGGCTGCTCCCGTCATTCTAGTGAGGAAGAAGGATGGTACCTGGAGATTTTGCGTTGACTACCGCCGACTGAATTCTGTTACCAAGAAAGACGTCTATCCACTGCCGCGCATCGATGACGCTCTAGACTGCCTGCATTCCGCGTCCTACTTTTCATCTGTCGACCTGAGATCAGGTTACTGGCAAATTCCGATGCACGCAGCTGACAAAGAAAAGACGGCATTTGTTACGACCGACGGACTTTACGAGTTATGCCATTCGGATTATGTAATGCTCCTGCGACATTCGAAAGATTTATGGACTCTATAGTACGTGGTTTAAAATGGCATATATGTATGTGTCACCTTGATGATGTCGTAATTTTTGGCCGTACGTTTGAGGAGCACAACACTTGCCTAGACCTCGTGCTCAGCTGCATTGAAAAAGCTGGCCTTGTATTGAATTCAAAAAAGTGCCACTTTGGCGAGCGACAGACATTGGTGTTAGGACATCTCGTCGACAAAGATGGCATTAGACCTGACCCGCAAAAGACAGCGGCCGTTGAATCGTTCGAGCGTCCTAAATCTGTGAAACAACTGCGTAGCTTCATCGGGCTCTGCTCGTGTTTCCGCCGGTTCGTACCCAAGTTCGCGGATGTCGTTCACCCCCTGACGAGCCTTCTACGCAAGAACAGCCCGTTTCAGTGGACCTCCGAGTGCGATGCCGCTTTTCACAAGCTGAAGTGTTTGTTAAATTTGCAGTCAATACTTCGGCACTTCAATCTTTCGTCGCCCACGGAAATTCACACAGACGCAAGTGGCATCGGTATTGGTGCTGTTCTCGTTCAGCGTTCTGGCAAAAAGGAACACGTTGTGGCGTACGCAAGTCGTTCTTTAAGCAAGCCTGAACGCAACTACACAGTGACCGAACAGGAATGCCTAGCGGTAGTCTTTGCCGTGCAACGGTTTCGCTCATACATCTATGGTCGCCCGTTCACTATCGTCACAGATCACCATTCCCTGTATTGGCTGGTCAACCTTCGTGACCCATCCGGCCGCCTCGCACGATGGGCCATTCGTTTGCAAGAACATGTCTTCACCATTTCATACAGGACCGGCCGTCTACACGCTGATGCGGATTGCCTCTCCAGAATGCCGCTACCATCGACAGATTGTGAAGGCGATACCTTTGACCACCTTATTGCTTTGCTGTCGTCTGGCTTTCCCGATGCCGTGACTTTCGCCGCTGAGCAGCGTAATGACCCAAGCTTGAAAGCTCTCTTCCCTGGGGTGAGAAATTCATTAGGCGAAGGCCGATTCTGCGTCCGAAATGGTCTTCTTTACCAGAGAAATTTGTCCATGACGGGCGCCCGCTTTCTGCTAGTTGTTCCTGCGTCTCTCCAAACGTCTGTTCTGCGTCTCACGCATGATGACCCCACCTCTGGCCATCTAGACACCGCACGAACACTTAGTCACACGAAAGAGCGGTTCTATTGGCCGAAAATGAGCAAGACAACTAAGAACTACGTGGCCCGCTGTATGCAGTGCCAGAGCCACAAGCGGCCCTCCTCGGGTCCAGTTGGTCACCTACAACCTGTAAAGCCTCCCGGTTCCCCGTTTGAAAAGGTTGGCATTGATCTGATGGGACCATTTCCACGCTCCTCGAAAGGTAACTGGTGGATAATTGTATGCGCCGACTACCTGACGCGGTACTGCGAGACGGCTGCCTCATGCTCCGCGACGGCAGTCCAGGTTTCGGAGTTCCTGTTGAATTCAGTCATCCTCCGACATGGACCTCCTCGCGTGATATTAAGTGACCGTGGACGACAATTTACCGCTGATATTGTCGAATCATTACTTCATTTGTGTGCTTCCAAGTTCCGACACTCAACTGCGTATCATCCACAAACTAACGGCCTCACCGAGCGCACAAACCGAATGTTGATCAACATGTTGTCAATGTACGTCGCCTCCGACCACAAAAACTGGGATGAAGTTTTACCATTCGTCACGTACGCCTTCAACACGTCAAAACACGAAACGACAGGCTACAGCCCTTTCTATCTGCTCTACGCTCGCTCACCTCGACTTACGCTGGACACTATCATTGCTTTTGTCGTCCATGACGATTTAACAATTGCGGAAACTTTGTGTCGTGCGGAAGAGACACGTCGACTTGCCTGCCTACGTACACTGGCAGCGCAAGAGTCCTTCAAAACTCGCTACGACAGTCAACACAGGCATGTAATGTAACCTATGCCCCCGGTGATCTAGTGTGGGTGTGGACCCCAATACGCAGACGTGGCTTGAGCCAAAAGCTACTGGCACACTACGCCGGTCCTTTCGTGATACTTCATCGTGTCAGCGAGGTCAACTATGAAATTGCACGTGTCACCACTAGTGGCCGACGTTCAAGCAAGACAGAGGTGACGCATGTTGCCCGCCTGAAGCCGTTTACACGGAGGATGCAAGAATGACTCGCCCAGAGGGCTTCGTCTGAGACCGGAGGAATGATAAGAAGTATCACTACAGGAAAAACAAGGGAAGCGCGGGTAGAGAATGAAGACAACGTTGCCTCCACTGCGATCCCTCTAAGTGGGTACGAGCCATGGCGCTGGAGATCATCATCATTGGACGGTAATCGCGGACTCAGGGCTCAATAAAAACCCCCATTAATTTACCTTGCCTTGTGTAACAATATGTAGACTTCTATGGAGATGGCGACTCCAAGAGCCATGCGGCCATAAAGGACATATATGGGCCAAATAGTGTGCGCAAACTTGAGTGTATCGGGCACGTGCAGAAGCGTGTAGGATGCCGCCTACGAAAGCTCCAAAAGACTGTTCGCGGACTTGGAGGGAAAGGAAAATTAACAGATGTTCTAATTGACAGGCTGCAGAACTATTATGGTATTGCCATCAGAACAAATGTGGGAGACTTGCAGGCAGCCTGTTGTAGCGAGCCTGTTTCATTGCAGTTCCACAGATGAAACTCCAAGGCATGGTCTGTGCTCTCTGCCCTAAGAGTTGGTGTGGTTTTAACCGACAGAACGCACTGGGAAGTGGATACTACAAGCACAAGGGAGGCCTATCTAATGAGGTACTTAACAAAGTGAAGCCTGTGTATGCTGACCTTTGCACGGATGAGCTTTTGAAGAAGTGCCTGCACGGGAAAACCAAAAACGCCAACGAGTGCTTCAATGGTATAATTTGGCAACGGGTTCCCAAAGACGTTCACGTGAGCCTGCCCATCCTACTTTTTGGTTTATACGATGCTGTGTGCCACTTCAATGATGGTAACAGAAGCGTACTGGCTATTTTTAAAGAAGCAGGCATCGAACCTGGCCACTACACTATCGTAGCATGCTACACTAGGGACCAGCACCGTGTAAGGAAGGCCCAGCGTCAGTCGACTGGCGAAGCAAAACAACACCGGAAGAAAAGACGGGCAGCAACAAAAGCTAAAAAAGAGCTCATGGCATCTAAGGAGGACCCTACCTATATGCCTGGTGGATTTTAACTGTGTAGGGCGCTATCATTCTGTTGTACAAGCATTGAAAAACTTTAAACTCGTTTTGCTCAAAACTTGATTTTTTGCACTTTTTTGCTATGCCAGCAGTTGTAACTTCATGACCAATAAATCTTTTTCAATGAAACTTTGTATGTTCGTTCCTTTATTACTGAGCTGTACAACGAATTAGGATCAATAAAAACTATTGGTAAGTTTTTATGTAAAAATGCTTTAGTTAAAGCATTGCAGGGAAAAACACCATTTTTTATTTTCCTTGGTATTTTACTGTAACTTGATTCCCATTAATCAAACGGCAAAGATCCTAGTTCATTGCACAGTACCATGAGTTGGCTACCTTTGTGCCAAAAACTTTAAAATTCCGGTGCTCCGTTCTCAAGTTATGACTGTTCGCGTAAAGGCCAAGTTTGGGCAATGTTTTGTCAATAACAAATCCAATTCTGATTTTTTTCACCCTTTTCTGCATATGAACATCATTTAAAAAGATCCTTTATAAGCCCATTTTAAAATATTATCGTAAAGGTCAAAATTTAAAAAAACTTACAAAAAGGTGGTGACATACCTTAAAAATAACCTAGATATGCTCACCTAACCAGAATTATTAAAAACTTACCTCGCCACTACAACATTTAAACTGGCCTAGCCACGCTCCCAAAACTACAACTAAAACTGACTTAGCCACACTTCCCAAACTACAATTCTTAAAAACTCACCTTCCCCTACAACCTAACTTGACCTAACCTAACCGAACCTATCCCAAACTAACCCAACCCAAACTAACCTAACCCAACCTAACCCAACCCAGCCTAACATAACCTAACCTAACGTAACCACACTTCTAAAGCTACAGCCCTTGAAAACTAAGCTAACCAAACACCCCAAACTAAAATCTTTAAAACTCGATACCAGAACTACAAGTTTTAGAATTATTCTAACTACACTTCCTAACAAACAACTCTTGAAACCTTACCTAGCCACTACAACCTTTAAACTGACTTCGCCCGACTCCCTAACCTACAACTAAAAACTGACAGCCACACTCCCCAATCTACCACTTTTAACGGACCTAGCCTTGCTCCCCTAACTACAACTCTTCAAAAATGGCCTAGCCACACTCCCTCAACTGCAACTACATAAAACTAATCTAGACAGCTCACCTAACTAGAACTCCTAAAAACTGACCTAGCCACTACAACGTGTAAACTGGCCTAGCCACGCTCCCAAAACTACAACTAAAAACTGACTAAGCCACGCTACCCAAACTATAATTCTTAAAAACTCCCCTTCCCCTACAACCTAACCTAACAAAACCTAACCTAGCCTAACCTAACCCAACCCAACCTAACCTAACCCAACCTAACCCAACCAAAGCCACACCAACCCAACCCAACCTAGCCTAAAATAACCCAACCTAACCCAACCCAACCTACTCTAAACTAACCTAACCTAACCAAACGCAACGTAACCTAACCTAACTTAATGCAACCAAACCTAACCCAACCTCACCTAACCAAATCTAACCAAACTCATAAGCTGCAACTCTTGAAATGTAACCTAACCACACACCCCGAACTACAACCTTCAAAACTAACCTAGCCACTCTCCTCAAAGTACAACCTTTACAACTAACTTATCTACACTCCCCAAACTAACTACAACCTTAAAAACTAACCTAACTCACTCTCTGAACTGCAACTCTTTAAAATATAACGAAACTCCCTAAACAAATACCCTAACCCAACCTCACCAAACTAAACCAAATGAATTGAAACGAATTGAAACCTAACCTAACCACACCTAACCTCTTAAAAACTAACTAAACCACACTCCCTAAACGTAGCTATGCTCCCCTAACTAATCCCTTTAAAAACTGACCTAACCACAGTCCCCAAACTACAACCTTTGAAACTTGCTCCCAGAACTACAACTCTTGAAAAATAGTGTGAAAACTAGAAAACTAAGAAGTTTGGTGAGGTGGGGTTAGGTTATTTGTTTAAGGAGTGTTGTTAGTTTTTAAAGATTTGTAGTTCGGAGAGCGTAGTTAGGTTTGTTTTAAAGGTTGTAGTTTGGAGAGCGTGGCTAGGTTAGTTTTAACGACTGTAGTTCGCGGTGTGTGGTCAGGTTATTTTTCAAGAGCTTTAGGAGTGTGGTTAGGTTTTTTAGGTTAGGTTAGGTTGTGTTAGGTAGTCTCATATCGTTTGGTTTAGTTTGGTT
Source organism: Rhipicephalus annulatus (assembly GCA_013436015.1). Taxonomy (NCBI): domain Eukaryota; kingdom Metazoa; phylum Arthropoda; class Arachnida; order Ixodida; family Ixodidae; genus Rhipicephalus; species Rhipicephalus annulatus. Next base: position 9,637 of record WOVY01001908.1, read on the forward strand.
AGGTGGGGTTAGGTTTTGGTTAGGGAGTGTCATTAGATTTTAAAGAATTGTAGTTTGGAGAGAGTAGTTTGGTTAGTTTTAAAGGTTTAGGGTGTGTAGATAAGTGTGTTGTAAGGGTTAGGTTTGGGGAGCATCGCTAGGTTAGTTTCAAAGGTTGTAGCTCGGGGTGTATGGTTAGGTTAGTTTTCAGTAGTTGTAGCTTTAGGTGTGTGGTTTGGTTTGGTTAGGTTAGGTTGGGTTAGGTTAGGTTGGGTTACGTGGGGTGGTTTAGTTTAGATTAGGTAAGGTTAGGTTAGGTTGGGTTAAGTTAGGTTAGGTCAGGTAGCGTTAGGTTGGATTAGGTTAGGTTAGGTTAGGTTGGGTTGGGTGAATTAGGTTAGGTAAGGTTAGGTTGGGTTGGTCTAGGTTGGGTTGGGATGCGCTGGGTAGGGTTAGGTTGGGTATGTTAGGTCAGATTGGGTTGGGTTAGGTTAAGTTAAATTTGGTGAAGTTAGCTTGGGTTGGGTTGGGTTTGGTTGGGTTAGGTTAGTTTGCCTTGGGTTGGGTTGGGTTAGGTTAGGTTAGGTTGGGTTAGGTTAGATTAGGTTGGGTTAGATTAGGTTAGGTTGAGCGGCGACGGCGTAGTGGTTAGATCATCTGCCTCGCATGCAAACGGTCCGTGCTTCAAATCCCAGTGCCACGCAGTTCCCAACCGGATAAAAAATCCGCGTGGTGATGGAACTGCATTAGGAGCCCTGGGGTGTGGCCTTAGCGGTAATCACCGCCGGGAACGCACTCCCTCACCAGAGAAAGATACGTCGCCCTGATGCAGTATGTCTCCGCTACCTCCCTCAGGCATACGTCAAATAACTCACGGTCCTCAGTCCTCAGCAGCTGCGAAGCAACTGATCATGCCGGCGGTCAGATCTGCGACGCAGCAGGGGGTGCTAATAATTTATGGATCTATACAGGCCACCATTGGAATCTGAACTTGGCAACGTTTAACGCTCGAACCTTATCTACTGAAGGAAGTCTAGCTGTACTATTCGAGGAGCTAGAGGGTGTTGAATGGGATATAATAGGACTCAGTGAAGTTAGGAGGACAGATGAGGCCTATACGGTGCTACTGATTGGACACGTTCTTTACTATCGGGGCTTGGCAGATAGAAGAGAGCTGGGAGTTGGGTTCCTAATTCACAGAAACATAGCTGGACACAGAGAGGAATACTATAGCTTTAATGAAAGTGTGGCAGGTATTGTAATTAAGCTCAGAAAAAAATCGGCAATGAGTAAGGTAAAACACAGTATACTATAGTGATGGGCGACTTTAATGCAAAGGTAGGGAAGAAGCAGGCTGGAGACCAGGCAGTAGTTGATTATGGCATTGGAACTAGAAACGCCAGAGGAGAGCTACTAGTAGAATTCGCAGAACGCAATAAATTACGAATTTTAAATACCTTCTACCGAAAACGAGAAAACCGCAAGTGGACATGGAGGAGCCCTAATGGCAGAAATAAGAACGAAATAGATTTTATAATGAGTGAACACCCAGGAATCGTGTAGGATGAGGAAATGGTTGGCAAGATACGATGCAGTGACCAGAGAAAGGTACGGTCTTGAATTCACCTAGACTTGAAAAAGGATTGACAGAAACTGATACGCAAGAAGCCAGTTAATGAGCTAGAACTGAGAGGGAAAGTACAGGAATTCAGAGTGTCGCTTCAGAACAGGTACTCGGCTCATAGTGAGGAAACCAATTCTAGCGTATATGCAATGCTTCATAGTCTGACGAGTATCATTACGGAGTGTGCAGCGGAAGTTGGAGGCAGGGTAGTTAGACAGGACACTGGCAAGCTTTCCCAGGAAATGAAGAATCTAAATAAGAAGCATCAAATTATAAAAGTCTCAAGTACAACAAAAAAATAGAACTGGCAAAGCTTTCGAAGTTCATTAATGCGATGTAAGAAGTTCAGGTATGCGATGTAAGAAGGTATAACATGGAGACAATTGAACACGCTCTGAAAAACGGAAGAAGCGTCGAACAGTGAAGGCAAACTTGGAATAGGCAAAATTCGGATGTATGCACAAAGGGACAAAGAAGGCAAATTAACTACCAATATGGATAGGATAGTTAAAATAGCGGAGAAGTTTTATAGAGATCTGTACAGTAGCCGAGACAACCACGACCTTATTAGTACAAGACCTAGCAGTAACTCAGATGACACCCCAGCTGCAATGATAGAAGTCAGAAAAGCTTTGGAGACCATGCAAACAGGCAATGCTGCTGGTGAGGATCAGGTAACATCAGATCTGCTGAAAGATGGAGGACAGATTGTGTTAGAAAAACTAGCCACCCTGTTTACGAGGTGTCTCCTGACTGGAAGAGTGCCAGAGTCTTGGAAGAACGCTAACATCATCTTAATACATAAGAAAAGAGATGATAAGGACTTGAAGAATTACAGGCCGATGAGCTTGCGCTCTGTAGTATACAAGCTATTTACAAAGGTAAGTGCTAACAGAGTAAAAAACATTAGAATTCAATCAACCGAAGAAACAAGCAGGATTTCGAACAGGCTACTCAATAATTGACCACATTCACACTGCCAATCAGGCAATAGAGACACGCTAAGAATATAACCAACCACTATACATAGCTTTCTTAGATTACGAGAAGGCGTTTGATTCAGTAGAAATATCCGCGGTCATGCAGACGCTGCGGAATCAGGGCGTAGATGAAGTATATGTCAGCATTCTAGAAGAAATCTACAGGGGATGAACTGCTACCATAGCGCTTCATAAAGAAAGCAACAGAATATCAATCAAGAAGGGTTTGAGGCAGGACGACACAATCTCCCCAATGCTTTTTACCGCGTTCTTACAGGAGGTTTTCAGAAGCTTAGAATGGGAACAGTTAGGGATAAGAGTTAATCTAGAGTACCTTAGTAACCTGCGCTTCGCCGATGACATTGCATTGCTGTGTAACTCAGGAGACGAATTGCAACTAATAATTACGGAGTTGGAGAAGGAGAGCAGAAAGGTGGGTCTTAAAATTAATCTGCAGAAAACGAAAGTAATGTACAACGATTTCAGAAAAGAGCAGCGCTTCGAGATAGGTAATAGTGCACTTCAAGTTGTAAAAGACTATGTCTACTTAGGGCAGGTAATAACTGCACAGCCGAACCACGAGATTGAAGTAACTAGAAAAATAAGAATGGGGTGGAGCACATTCGGCAAGCACTCTCAAATTATGACAGGTAGATTGCCACTATCCTTCAAGAGGAAGGTATATAACAGCTGTATCTTGCCGGTACTTAGCTACGGAGCAGAAACCTGGAAACATAAAAAGAGGGTTCAGCTTAAATTGAGGACGACGCAGCGAGAAATGGAAAGAAAAATGGTAGGTGTAACCTTAAGAGACACGAAGAGAGCAGAGTGGATGAGGGGACAGATGGGAGTTAAGTATATCATAGTTGAAATAAAGAAGAGGAAATGGACATGGGCCGGGCATTTAGCGCGTTGACAGGATAACCGCTGGTCATTAAGGGTAACTAATTGGATTCCCAGAGAAAGGAAGGGGGTTAGGCGGAGACAGAACGTTAAATGAGCAGATGAGATTAAAAAGTTTGCGCGTATAAATTGGCTGCAGCAAGCACAAGACCAGGTTAACTGGCGAAACACGGGAGAGGCCTTTGTCCTGCAGTGGACGTAGTCAGGCTGATGATGATGATGATGATAATGATGATGATGATGATTCCTCGAAAAAGTGGAATTGCTACAGCATTTCGATGCGCTCTAGTTTGTCGCATCCAAAACTTCTCTGCCTATATTGAAGGTCATGCGAGGTATATGTAACTTGGAACCGTTACTTCTATAAAGGTTCACATATCCAGTAGTTGACGGCTCATTGCCATACCATCGCTATCTACGTATGAAGGGGACAACTAACAGCTAACATAAAATAAAAAATAAACTATGAAGTCACAACCAGAATGGTAGCGAGGTCGTATATTTGTCCTGCATGGCGCCAAATAGAATAGGTGACCAGTAAAGGAGCGAGGGATTGTGCGATGCACCGTCTGCTATCGGCTTCTGGTTCGAGAAGAGTAGACGACGGTGAAGCGCTTCGCCGCAAGCCTCAGATTATCCGTGATTCGCGCCCGCGGCCGCCCGCTTATCTTCGTCCTGATAAACCATGGTCGGTTGTTCAGCAGTTGGCTAGTCCGACTCGAGCGTGAAAGGCGAACGCATGTATCGACTGCCATGAAACGAAGAAAGAAAAATGTGATGGGCTGCGGCTGCGAAGAGAGTCACAGCGACAGGTAGCCTTTGAATACAGAACATTGAAGCCAGAGTGTGCGAAAACCATTTTATCACAGATACAGGTGTATTCCGCAGTAAAGGAAGCTTACACATGAATTTTCTGCGAATATTATATTGAGAAATAATTTGTCATGCAGGCGCGCCTAGCAATGATATCATGGCAACGCGCGGGTGAAATCTACCTGCCTGCCATACGAGATGAGCACCGGCCATTGCACCCATATATATGACAAAAAAGGCAAAACTTCCAGTGAAGAGTAAGTTTACACGAAGCGCTGGACGAGTGCATTTGTGTTAACTTTAGTCAAGCTGTGCGCAAGGTAGGCATCCAAAGGAAGAGGTGCATTAAACAAACGCAGTGTTTCGATTATTCAGCGCCGTCTATGCCTGACTGTATTGTTTATGTGCCACCGTGCCGTGCAGCTTGACCAAGATCAGCGTTCAAATAAGCATAACGCTTCGTCTAAGAAATGCATCATATAGCGCGCTAAACGCTAGAAAAAAATATCTCAACACACTCAATAAGTTTTGCGCTTCATGACGATCGACTGACGAGTTCGGCCGTAGCAGCGATCCTGAAATGAACTCTTAGCACACTGCTATATTCATCCCCATCCCCCAAGGTTTTTAAAATGGTGACTTTTTATCTGCAGTACCATATCATATAAGAAAAACTCTTTTGCGTATCGACTGATCTGCTAGCCAAACTGACAGCACTTCCCGAGCAGCATGAAAGCATTGCACATCATTTTAGTGCGCCAAAAACGTATCCGGATCGTTCATGGCTTTCGTAGCTTGTCATCGTCACAGTCACGGATGGCAAAAAAAACAACAACTTCTAAAGCACTGACATTGCACGGCGAGGTGCTTTTTTCAACGGAGCAGTACAAAAATGCGCGCCAGCCGCTGCTGACCCATGTGGTGCGTCGAACCGGAAGCCGTCGTATCCCACATTTACCTGCGATTGCCCATTTTACTGGTGTCCTAATGTGTGCGCGAGAAAAGAAAGGCCAAATGAAAGATTGCGGAAGCAAAGTAGTTTTTTAGCCATATAGTCTGCTTGCAATACACACCGAAATCTTCGCAGATGAAATTTTTGCACAAATGTTCACGAGAAAAAGGCATAACAGTTCGAAAACTCACGTTGCCCGATCGTGGGAAACCACTAGAGTGAGACACCTGCCTTCAAATTATTGCTTTGGCAACCCTAGAGTACAGCGCCTCGTTGCTTTGCGTGTCACATTCATGGTATCCAAAGAAAAGGGCACGCCTGGCGTGCGCCAGCGAAGGCAGTCGACATTCACAAAAGCGGCAATCTGCACATTCTGCGATCTAGTTCTCCTCTGAAATGTCACGGCAGTAAATATCACATAAGCAAATAAATAAACTATGCGGAAGGTACTCGTTAACCCTTTAACCGCAGATCAACAATATTGTATGCCCAAGAAAAAAACACTCCTGTTCAAAATGCAAGCATAATATGTGCTTGTTTTGCAAATGTAGCGGCAAAAAGACAAGTGCCCTCGATTCTATTGTAAATAAGACAACAGAGAGCGCCAGTTGATGCTTTCTTGACAAGAATGTAGCCCGTGCGGTTCGCTGACGTTCTCCTCCGACGACGGATTTCTGCCTCACGTTGCAAGAGCTCCAACAAGGTAAGCAAATCGAGATTTTTCAAATACGTAGAAGGAGGCATAAGGAACCTATGGTATGATTGTCACGCGCTGTTTAGATGAGACCCTGAGAAAGTAGCCCGTTACCGCGGTCCACATTATTGTTGAGCTGCCAGGCAAGGGTTGCGGAACACCACGCGCGTTGTAGAATAGCATGGTTTCTGCTCGCTTCAGGTCGCACGCTTTAGCGTTGTAATTGTTAGATGCTGTGACATTTTCATCGCAAATAAAACAAGACAAGCTGTTTCGTGTGACTTCAGAGCCATGAATACCTAGTTTTTCCCCTAGAAATCTTTGTGCCAGGAATGTGGTATGTTTCAAGGTGGAGTGACGAAAGTGCATTTTTGTAGAACTCACTGATCTTCTTCTTTGTAGGAATGAATAAAGACATTTTTTATGGAAAGTGGGGCACGGACAATTGCTAGAGTGAGTGATGGACAGACGGACAGACGGAAGCAAGAATGAGTGGATAACTGGAAGCACGGACAGACAACAGTCGGATGAACGGAAGCAAGAAGGATTGGACGAATGGAAGCAACAACGATTGGACGAATGGAAGAATGGAAGAACGGAACACAAGTGCTTATACAAGTTTGCGTAGATATGCCCCCCGGCCGCCATTTATGGCACTTGACCCAAAATTGAGGCAATCATTCATTTGCCCAGTTGTGTGATAAGCAGTAAAGTAAATTTATAGTTAACTCTGACTTATATAAAATACGACTGTCTGAAGAAGAAATTACATGGAGTTTTTAATTTTCGTTATTCCCCTCTGACGTAGTCGTACTTCAATTGTCAACGAACGTTGATGCCTGTGGCAATGGTTTTTCGGCATTTTGTGTTCAAAGCTTCACATCTATTTAGCGCACAAAAAGCAGTTCTTTGTTTTGAGTTTCACTTCGAATTTTCAAAAAACATGAAAAAATGGTTTTATATTGATTAGCAGGCCATGAGAGACGATTACACAAAATAGAATATAGCCTGAGGAACAATGATCGCAGCGTGCGCCCTAAAAAGTCGCGCACATTTATTGCTCGTAATCATGATGCATGCTTCAACGCTTCAAAATTTTAGCGATAAGGTTTTGGGCACCCTCGTAAGTAGGGTGAGGTGTTGAGCTACTAAGCTTGAGGTCATGAGTTTGATTCGCGGCCACAGTGGCAGCATCTACATCGGGGCGAAATGCAGTAATACTTGTAAACCCAAAGATGTACATTCACGTTAAGAATTCCAGGTGGTCATAATTAAAGCGGAGTACCTCACTATACGGCGTGCCTCAATGATGTCATGGTTTTGGCATGTTCGAGTCTGTTACTGTTGACACCTTTTGCCTAATCGATAGCGACAGCGTTGCATGAGCATCAAGGATAAAGTTGTGAAAAAGATTTTTTGTGACTGATGACGTTTGGCAACGTTTTACATCTGTTACAGAAGAGAAAAAAAATTGAAACCTCTTTCTTAAAGAAAGATATCTGAATGTGGTGCCATCTCCTCTAGAAGCAAATCTATAGACTGAGTCCAAAGAAAAAACTGTGCAAAGAATTCAAGAAATGCTGAGTGGCCCGATACGATTTGATTGCTTCTTCGGGATTTGCAGCAGCTGCATTTTCGATGGAGGCGGAAATCTTGTAGGCATGTGTGCTCGGATTTGGGTGCACGTTAAAGAATCCTAGGTGGTGGAAATTTCTGAAGCCCTCCACTATGGCATCTTTCATAATAATATTGCCACAGGCATGAAACGAGGTTGAGCCATGCCAATGCGAGTATGTGCCATTTGGTGAAAAAGAGGAGGACTGTATGCTGTGCTCGTCGTCTAACGTTCGTTTCTGCTTGACGTCAAGCGCTGCTGCTCCTGTGAACAGACGTTGTAGTCTTTCTGTTATCACGTGACATTTTCTTGTGGAGGTGCTGGGTAGTGTTGTATGGACTCAAATGAGCAGCAAGATCCCGACACTAGTCGCGACTTGGAAGAACTAGCTGATCTATGGCGTAGCAGGCGACAACTAGACCTACAACCTGTATTCGGACCGCTTCCACAACTCGGCAGTACTATGGCTAGTGCGGGAACGAAAACCTAAGAGACATTGATGCTGCCTCCTTCATGGTTCTTTAACGCTCCGCCAACCCTGAAACCATTCCACCGTGACCCTTACGAGGACGTCGACGCCTGGCTTGACGATTACATCAGTTGCGCCAGCGTCAACGAGTGGAATGAGCAGCGAAAGCTTCGGTATGTCTACTTTTACCTAGAGAACTCTGAGCGCACTTGGTTTGAAAATCATGAAGCCACTGTGACAACCTGGCCAGAGTTTTGCAACCATTTGCGGAATATCTTTCGAAGTTCTGACTGAAAGGAGCAACCAGAACGGCTCCTATATTCCCGAAATCAGCGTCCGAACGAGATTGTTGCCATTTTAGTTGAGGACATGTCGCAGCTGTTCAGGCGAGCTGACTCCTCAACGACGGAAGAGAAGAAGGTGCGCCTCCTGATGCTGGGAGTGAAAGAGCAGTTGTTCGTTGGACTAGTGCACAACCCTCTCAGCACTGTAGAGGATTTCCTCCGTGAAGCCATGAAGATTGAGAGAATGCTAAGGCAACGTTCGTATCAGTATGAGCGTCCTGGTAGTTGTTCGTCAGTGTCATAGGCCCTGCTAACACCCGACGTGATGACTATAAGAGACCTGACGGAGCTCATGCGCAGTAATATGCACAAGGAGCTGCAAAAACTGCACGTGGTGTCTTCCCAGCCCCATGTTGCTGCTCTAACGGATGTCGTCCGCGAAGAGGTCCGGCAGCTGGTGCACCCCATGATGACTCTGCGTCTAGCCGAGGTCCAACCCATCGCAGCCCCGCGTCCAGGCGAGGCTCCGCTATTAACGTACGCGGAAGCATTACGTACTCCTACACCGGCTGTTAGCTATCTGTCCCGTCCTTGCACCCTGCAGACGGCACCGTCATTCTACTCAAAACCACCGCAGTACGGCAACCCAACCCTTACACAGAAATGCAGTGTATGGCGTGCTCCCCACAACCGGCCTTTCTGTTATCACTGTGGGGAACCAGGTCATATCTACCGTGAGTGCCCATACAGGCACATGGGTCTTCCTGGCTTCCGTCCGGAATCTCGTCGACCGAGAGATGGTGAGCGGCCCCGTGCTATCACCGAATACTTGGCAAGCCAGCAGTCCCCAACCCTTCCGCGTCGGCAATCCCGCTCACCGTCTACACGGCACTCCACGTCACCTGGCCAACAATGCACCTTTGTGGACGTCCTTGCAGGAAGATCACCTAGATCCACGAAACCGCGCCGGAGAAACTAAGAACAGTGACCTCTGGGGATGAGGCCGCTGTTGATCGACTGTTACAAGACCCTCCCCCGAACGGCCTGCCGACATCCGACGACATCCTTTCACCGACGCATGCCATCAACGACAAACGTGCCTCTGCTCGCATCTCTGTCCTTGTCGACAACCACCCGATAACCGCTCTGGTAGATACGTGTGCCGATTATTCCGTTATAAGCACTAACCTCACTGCACAGCTAAGAAAAGTAACGACACCTTGGGGACATGGAACCAACCTTCGGACGGTGGGAGGTCACCTATTGACATCGCTGGGAATATGCACTGCCCAGGTCCGATTTCGTGAGTCGACATACATTGCTTCCTTCATCGTATTGCGCGATTGCTCCCAAAGCCTAATTCTTGGAATGGATTTCCTCCGCGAGCATGGAGCCGTTATTAACCCTTGCGACCTGCTCATAACGTTCTCTAACGACCATACAGCCAGACAAAAGGATGCAGTTGCGCAGACCACAACACTTCGAATGGCTGACGACACCATCGCACTTTCGCCGCGAGCCAGTATGTTGGTAACTGTGGAGAGTGACTGTGACAACAAGAGTAGTGACATCACGGAAACTAACGTCTCGGTGCTCTTGGCTCGGCAGATTTGTGTTGCGCGCACTATCATCCAACTGAAACATCGGAGGACTCAGCTTCTGATCACGAATTTCGGCGGTCAGTACCAACACTTGGCAAAGCGAACAGCGATCGCGAACTTTGAAGTTATTGATGACGAAGAATGTTCCACTATCGCTCCGATTGCCACTGCTTCCGAAGGTGACACTGCATTAGACAGTACAGTTGACGTGAATTGCCAGCTGTCCTCTGCGAAGCAGCAGCAGATACGCATAATTTTACGTACGTGTAGTGGCTGCTTTGCGTCCACCTCCAAAATCAAGCAGACCCCAACCGTGAAGCACCGCATTTTAACGGACCCTACCAAACGGCCTGTACCACGCCTGCCGCCTGTCGCAAAAAGAACAAGAAGCAATACGTTTTCAGGTGAAACAGATGCTCGACGACGACTTATCCAACCCTCGAACAGTCTATCGGCGGCACCCGTCGTACTTGTTAAAAAGAAAAACGGTACTCTTCAATTTTGTGTCGATTACCGGATGCTGAACGAAGTGACGAAGAGAGACGTCTACTCTCTACCACGCATAGATGACTCACTGGATCGACTTTGACATGTCCGATATTTTTCGTCAATGGATTTACGCGGCGGCTACTGGCAGATCCAGGTCAATGAACGCGACAGGGAAAAACAGCGTTTATAACTCCCGATGGCCTCTACGCATTCAAAGTGTTACCGTTTAGATTGTGCTCTGCACCGGCAACGTTCCAAAGGATGATGAACACCGTCCTGTCCGGTCTGAAGTGCGAATCCTGCCTCGTCATTTTAGACGACGTCGTTGTTTTTTCCAAAACATTTGAGCAACATTTACAACGACTTCAGTCCGTCTGTCACTATTCTATCCGCAGGCCAGTCGCTAAAACCGGAAAAGTGTCATTTTGGCTACGAAGAACTAAAGTTCCTCAGTCACCTTGTCATTCACGATGGCATTCGACCAGAGCCCGAAAAGACCATGGCCGTTGCTGCATTTCCTCCACCTTCGAACAAACGGGATTTGCACTGATTTTTGGGTCTCTGCGCCTACTACAGGCGCTTCGGGCACAGCTTCGCTAACATCGCTGAACCCCTTACCCGCTTAACGAAGGAAGATACTCTTTATGTATGGGGTCCACAGCTGTGAGCCGCTTATTCCAAGCTTCAACAGTGCCTTTAGAGTAAACCGCTACTAGGGCACTTTGATGAAAATACCACCACCGAACTTTACAATGACGCAAGCAACATCGGCCTTGGTGCAGTACTCGTCCAGTGGCAAGACGGCGCCGATCATCCCATCGCTTAATGCTAGTCGCATTCCTTCATCTGCAGAAAGTAACTACTCGACCACGGAGAAGGAATATGCCTTGCTGTTATTTGGGCGATATCAAAGTTCCGACGGTATCTTTATGGCCGTCTATTCAGAGTAGTTACGGACCATCATGTGCTCTGTTGGCTGGCCAATCTCAAGGACCCTTCAAGGCACCTCGCGAGGTGAAGCTTGCGCCTTCAAGAATTTGACGTTACAGTCGTCTACAAGTCGGGCCGCAGGCACACTGATGCTAATTGCCTTTCACGCGCTCCCCTCGTGACGACATGATGACGACAAAGAAAATGGTCATCGGTATCATCATCGCTCCCCTCGAGCGATGATGATACCGATGATTGTTTTCTTTGTGCAGTCAGCGAATCTGACTTTGCCCAACAACAGTGGAATGATTCAGAGATCTGACAACTTATCAAATACCTTCAAGGTCACAGCTCGAGTCCACCATCGGCATTCGCACGTTTAGGGTCATTTTGTCTCCGTAATGATATCGTCTAATCGTCTACAAAAAGAACTTCGAACCTTATGCGACTGAATACCTCCTCATCGTTCCGCTAGGGCTACGTGCTGACATTTTCTCTGCCTGCCACGACGAGCTTTCCTCCGGCCACCTAGGATTCGCACGTACCCTTGCCCGAATTCGGACTCGCTACTACTGGTCAAAGCTCAGCCAGGATTTCAAGCATTACGTTATAACGTGCAATCATTGCCAGCGCCGTAAAGCCCCACCTGTACACCCTGCTGGTTTATTGCTGCCTGTTGTACTCCCGTCACAACCGTTTGAACGAATTGGCATGGACTGGCTTGGGCCATTCGCGAAGTCACATGATGGCACCCACTGGATCCTAGTCGCTACTGACTATTTAACAAGGTACTGCGAAACGAAATCCCTACAACGAGGCACCGCCAATGAGATTGCATATTTTTTCATCAACAACATCGTACTCCGCCATGGAGCGCCAACAATTCTTATTACTGACCATGGAACAGCCTTTACAGTCCAATTGGTGCAACGCGTCATGATACTTAGTGGAACAGCTCATCGCAAAACGACCAAATACCATTCACAAACCAATGGTCCTACAGAGAGATTAAACAAGATGCTCGCTGACATGCTATCTATGTACGTCGACCGTGATCACAAAAACTGGGAAGAAATTTTGCCATACGTAACGTTCGCTTACAACACTGCGGTTGAAGAGACTGCGGGTGTTACTCCTTTCCCGTTGCTTCACAGCCGAGAAGAAATTATGATGTTGGACGCCATGCTCTTGCCTGACATGACCGATATTCCTACTGACGCGAACGACTTTATCCGGCTCGCCGACGCAGCCCGCTACCTTGCACTCGAGCGGACCGAAAACAACAACGGATTGACTCGCAGAGGTACAATTCCCGTCATCGCAATGCAATTTACCAACCCGGTGACCAGATGAGGCTGTGGATCTCCGTTCGCCAAAGGGGCCGCTCGGAAAAGTTACTTCACCCCTACCTCGGTCCCTATAGATTACTACGGCGCCTCACAGATGTCAAATACGAAATCCTGTTCGAAGACACAGTTTGGCGATCTCGATGTTCCCAGCAGGGGGACATTGTTCATGTGTCACGGATGAAGCCACACTACCCACGAGCCACCTGACACTGCTTCATCATACGTCTTTGTGCAGGTACGTGATTACTTTCACTTTTAATTGGCATTGAACATCAGGGCAGTACTTTTTTTGGAAGGGGGTAATGCCACAGGCATGGAACGAGATTGAGCCATGCCGATGCGAGATGTGCTATTTGGTGAAAAAGAAGAGTACTGTTTGTTGCGCTTGTGGTCTAACATTCGGTTCGGCTTGACGTCCAGTGCTGCTGCTCCTGTGAACAGATGTTGTTGTCTTTCTGTAATCACGTGACAATATCGTGGTTTTGGGACGCTTTATAAACTCCACGTAATAATACATGCTTCTTTAGGGTTATGTGTGTTTTTTACGAAAAGGTTGAGTGAAGACACGTTTTGTTAAGTTGCACAGTTTTCGTTTTAGATCATGCAGCCGTTGATTCCACGCACACTTTCATGGAACTCGTGCTGTGTATCCTTTTGATCGCTATGGTGCCCAGCATAGCTCTTATCGATAGAATTGCGAATGTAAGCGGTAGTTTTTTTTTCTTTTCTGTGCGCAGGTCCATCTTGTATGCGCAGATAATTTAATAACATTAAGTACAGGACAGCGCAGATTGGACACTTGACCAATAAAGAAGGAACACCGGTGCACAGGTCTGCTGTGTCATTTCTTTCTGTATCATGTGTCAAATGACTCAAGTCTGCAAACTCTAGTATTTGATCATTTATCAACTAGACGGGCAACATAAAAGTTGGCTATCCTGCTGTGTATTTTCGTGCTCACGGGCGAATCTGAGACATGGAACGCTTCAGTTTAAAAAATACAGTCAGATGCCCCAATGAATAACTGGTCTGCAGAAGCCTGGACAGCTTGATTTTATATCGTGCGCAGTCTGCAGAAGCCTGGACAGCTTGCTTTTATGTCGTGCGTAATGACCTTGCTCAAGTGAGTGTGATGCCTGATTGATGATTGATTGATATGTGGGGTTTAACGTCCCAAAACCACTCTATGATTATGAGAGACGCCGTAGTGGAGGGCTCCGGGAATTTAGACCACCTGGGGTTCTTTAACGTGCACCCAAATCTGAGCACACGGGCCTACAACATTTCCGCCTCCATCGGAAATGCAGCCGCCGCAGCCGGGATTCGAACCCGCGCCCTGCGGGTCAGCAGCCGAGTGCCTTAGCCACTAGACCACCGCGGCGGGGCAAGAGTGTGATGCCTTGCTCTGAATGTTTAAAGCGAATGCTATAGACGCCTCATTAAGCGCGAAAATTGACCAGAATCTCACGCCGGCGGCGGAAATATCAGTGACGATGAAAGATCATCGTGTCATGACGTCACCGATGGCTAGTGCAGGCACCGGCGGACAAGTTTTCACCATTGTCACGTTGTCGATGTACTGACGGCAACGCCACTTCCTCGGCTCGCCATTGTCAGTTGCATTTAGTTAGGAAGGCTGCTGAATCCTCTGTGCGCATTTGGTGGTTGGGTATCGCCACCCGGGCCTTTTCTTGTTCCCAAACTGCTGCATCGGCCCGGCGAACATAGAATTCTCACGGATCAGCTGTTGGTGCTATTCTTAGAAAGATCTCTGCTGTCCATCTGGAAGTTGTAAGTTGAGAATGCAGTGTGTGGGCTCGGCGACACGGCTGCGAAGAGATTAACGACGTCGCAAAGAGCACTCCTAATGGTGTGCGCGCTTGGGTGCGATGCATAGAACGTTTCACCATGGCCTCCCAGATGGCGGGCGCGCGGCCGGTTTCACTCCGGTGGTCCCACTCGCATGGAGAGAGCGTGTTCCCAGAGGTGGGTGTGGCCCGCTCTTTTCTCCGCGCCACGGCACTGCTTCTTATGGTCGAATAGGCTGCTGCGTGGTTGGCGAAGCTTGGATAAGGCGAGCAAGAACAAGGATTTGCGCTTGTATATAAATTAGCACTCATTTGGCAATGTGGGGCTAAGGTGTACGAGAGAAAAAGACAATGCTTGCGCGTATATGTTCTCTCAAAGGGACTTTTATTGCTGTGATTTGGTGCTGCCCGTTATTGATACCTCAAAATTGCGTGGCTTTTAAAAGAGTTCCGTATGTGAGAAACACATACCGTACTTCGAAGTTTTCGGGCTGTATTGTTTGGAGGGTACTGGCGAAGATAAAAAACGACTTGATCAACAAGCGAAGTCATATGAATGCGGCGTTCAACACTCACGGGATACACTCTAATAAAAGGTTTGCTTTTTCTTTCTTTTCACGGAGATAGAGCTGATTTTCCTTGTAAACCCGTTTAAAGAATCCTTCCATCGAGCCGCAGAAGCCCGTTAAAGGGAGAAGGATGTGTGGTCGCCAATCTCTAGACTATGTCTAGACAGAACTTCGCTGCTTCTGCTACGACCACAGGCTGGTTACAGGTACATTTCAGTCACTCATAGTGTTCCATTCGCACTGTGAATTGTACGGTGTTCTGCAGACAAGTTGGGCAATGCAATAACGAACATCTAAATATTTTCATGTTCAAAAAGTACGCAACACGCGTTCAAAGTTTGATGTACCTGGTATGAAATACTGCCATACGTATTACATAGCAGGGACAATTTGCGCTTTTTCTTTCTTTATTTGCTTACCACAGCGAATAGTTAGATTTCATTAAAAAGATGCCGTTAAGCTACATGTGGACCTTTTGATTTGGATGCAGTCGAGAGTACAGTAAATGAAGACAACACTGATATTGCAATCGCGCTACTACCAAAACATAACCAAAATTAATATGACGAAAAAAGAGACGATGACAACTCAGGCACTTTCTCTGTGAAAGACTTGGGGAGTGAATGTAGGTCGACTAATTGAAGCCTTATTCAATATCCCAACAAAATTACTTCACACGCACCTTATTTCAATGACATGACCAAGACACCCAGTTATCTAGAGCGTAACTGCGCTTTGGTTGACCACCTCATAAATATCCGTACGCGATATAATGTTAAAATTATGAGCCATGGCAGAAGAGCAATACAATTAAACGACGATAATTAGTCCAGTTTTGCCTCATACAAGTCTCCAGAAAAAAGGCGGAATACTAGAACGTCTGTGTTTCTCAGATCAAGCTATTTAGCAGTGATAGAAAATGAACCGTAATGAAAAGAAAGTGATACTGCCACAGACTACTTGATACCTGCTCACAATTTCAGCAGTTATCATGCTTTTCTTTCAAAATGGAACCAGAATAACTACACTAACAGAAAAAAAACGCTTTCCTTCATATCAGCCAGAATATCCTAGGCGAAAAAAATCATGCAAACGCTGCAATCCCGTGCGCTCGGCCGCCACCGGAACGCTCACTCAATGCGCCCTCTCGTAATAGCCGGGCGCGCGAGACTATACTACAGGTTTTCCCGCTCAATTTAATCCAAGCGCCAGCCAAATTATTCTAGGCGCCAGTCAGTTTAATCCAGCCGCCACTGAAAAAATCTAGGTGGCATTCATTTTAATCCAAGTGCCACTGAAATTAATCCAACCGCCAGCCGATTTAATCCGGACGCCAGTGAATTTAATCCTGATGACATTGTGAGTTCGAAACGACCCAGAATTTTCAGGAATGCGTGGAGTGAATAGCTCTAAAGTGAGAAAACAGGGAAAAACCATGAATGAGTCACTAGTGACACAATGTGATTCGCGCGACTTTATCGCGCCTATCACCCGGGTAAGCACTATTCACACCTTCGACATGCATATCAAAGGCAACGCCGTCCACACAGTAATAACTTGATACTTATTACCAGGCCAATGATCTCATCACGAGTGACATAGGTGACGTCCTCAAGCATATCACCCACACACACACTGTCTTAACCTTCCGTCATGCATATCAAATGAAACGTCTTTGAAAGGGCGGAATCTTGATACCTAAAATTCGGCCAAGTCACCAGATCACCAGTGACTCAGGGGACGTCATCACAAATATCACCCGCGCACCTTATTTACTCGCCTGCCAGCATGCCACCGAAACGTCTTTGAGAGAGCAATAACGTGGTACCTATGGCTCGGCCAACTGACTTGATCATTTGTGATTTAGGTGACGTCATCACGCCTATCACCCACGTACGCAATGTCTAACCTGCCATCATGTATACCAAACGAAACGTCTTCGAGAGGCTAATAAATTGAACGCTGTCAATCGGCCTAGTGACGTGATCACTAGTGACTCGTGTGACGTCATCGCGTCTGACACCTACGCACGCAGTGTCTAACCTGAGTTCATATATGTCAAACGAAACGTCTTTGAGAGAGTAATAACTTGAACGCTGTCACAAGGCCCAGTGTCGTCATCACCAGTGCCTGGCGTGACGTCATCTCGCCTAAGAGTCACGCAAGCACTCTCTAATGTGACTTCATGCATGTCAAACAAAACGTATTTGAGAGAGTAATAACTTGAATGCGGTCACTAGGCCTAGTGACGTCATCACTAGTGACACAAGTGACGTAGTCACGCCTATCACACACGCACGTGGTGTCCTAACTTGTCTTCATGCATATAAACGAAACGTCTTTGAGAGAGTAATAACTTGAACGTTGTCACAAGTTCCAGTGAGGTCATCACTAGTGACTAGCGTGACGTCATTTCACCTAAGACTCACGCAAGCACTCTCTAATGTGCCTTCGTGCATGTCAAACAAAACGTCTTTGAGAGGGTAATAACTTGAACGCTGTCACTAGGCCCAGTGACGTCATCACTAGTGACTGGCGTGGCGTCATTCCACCTAAAAATCATGCAAGCACTCTTTAATATGCCTTCATGCATATCCAACAAAGCGTCTTTGAAAGAGTAATAACGTGAACGATGTTACTAGGCCTAGTAACGTCATCATTAGTGACTCACGTGACGTCATTACGCCTATCACACACGCTCGTGGTGCCCTAACCTGTCTTCATGCATTTCAAACGAAACGTCTTTGAGAGAGTAATAACTTGAACGCTGTCACCAGGCCTGGTGACGTCATCACTAGTGACTCAAATGACGTCATCCTGCCTATCACACACGCACGTGGTGTCCTAACCCGTCTTCATAAATATTAAACGAAACGTCTTTGAAAGTGTAATAACTCGAACGCTGTCACTTGGCCTAGTGACGTGATCACTAGTGACTCGCGTGACGCCATCACACCTGACACCCACGCAAGCACTCTGTAACCTGCCTTCATGTATATCAAACGAAACGTCTTTGAGAGAGTAATAACTTGAATGCTCTCACGAGGCCTAGCGATGTATATACTAGTGACTCATGTGACGCCATCACATCCATCACACACGCACGCGCTGTCCTAACCTGTCTTCATGCATATCGAACGAAACGTCTGTGAAAGAGCAATAATGTTATACTTATGACTCGGCCAACCGAATTGATCACTAGTAACTTACGTGACGTCATCACAACTAACAGTCATGAAAGCACTCTCTAACGTGTTTTCATGAATATCAAACGAAACGTCATTGAGAGAACATTAACATGAATGCCGTTGCAGGCAGCGTCTGCTAGTAAAAAACTGACTTCTCGCGCTGCCCAGCCGTTCAGCAGCTAACCGGTATACGTAGGCACCAGATCGCGCGTTTCGAAATCAGTCAAAGGCGTCTTTACATGGCTTTTCTTTGACATGACGCTTTTCTTGACTCGAGTAGATGCGATGGAAGCAACAGTACCTTCAAGCAGCAGTGGGGTACAACCGATCATCAGCATCCCACCACTCGTTGAGGGCAACGCTTCTCTTTCATTCAATAAATATGAATAATAAAGGCGAAATAACAATTAAGCATTTTCCAAACCATACTCAATTACGCAACATTCAACCGATAACCTGACCTCTCTGCGACGCATTTACTCCAGCTTGTCGTGTGGGTAGATGTAGGCGTCTTTTTTGTTGCTTCTCGTGTTTCGTAGAATGCCTTGAAAATGCGGGCAGCCAGGCCGCAATACTGTGAACGGACAGGCGTTCTACACTAAACAGGCACGCTTAATCCTAGCACACTAACCTATAAGAAACGGCGTGGCGTAGAATGTGGAAATGAAGGCACGAGTCAGGCACAGCATTGAATGGCGCATCAGCAAATGGTCATTTGCAAATAGCAATAGTATGTATCTCAAGTATGGGGACTGCCCTCTATTACAACAGATTTGTTTCACAGGATAACCAGATGAAATAATAGTTGAGCCGAAGGAGTGGTAGACAAATATTTTTGTAGCAAGCTTTGAAGCAGGCAGACCGTGCGTCTTATGCTTGATTAAGGATATACAGTGTTATGACCATAGCCGGATTATATGCAATTGCCTCATTCGTTTCTTGCGTTCCTATGCTGTAATTTTGACACATGAGCACAAATTAGAGGGCAAAGAGAGCTTTTGTAGTGTGATTATAGTTCCTATATACGCCTATTTCGGACATTGCTGCCTCAATTCGTATAAGTGCTTGTTAATGCCTGTTTTCAAAATCGATGCCCATATAAACGCTTTTTAACCTCGAATTTTGCTTTCAAGTACCGCTGGAGCCCGCGATTCTTGTTACCCGGCAAAATTTAGATTTCGGGACACTGTGGGGTGCAAACTACTCTTTATTTCACAAGTTACGTGTTGAACTGTCAAACCCAGAAGGCATTTTAGCCAAGAGGAAGGTAGATTAGCTTCTACACATGTATACCATCCATGTCGCGTCGTCTGCTCAGCCTCTTTCCAGTGTCCGCTCAGATGCATAGGGAGCAGGAGGTGTCTCTGTACAGCGGCAGGAAGATGAAGAATGAATGCGAAACTGTGGAGAGTCATCAGGGGAAGTAAGGAAGTCAAGTGCAGATAAAAAAGCAATATCTATGTAGTTTTTGTTTTTTGTCTGTCATTTGCATGTGGTGCTTCACGACGTGCGTGAGCACGTCATTCGCGCGTAAACTACACTCGCATGAGATGCCCATGTCAGCCCGTGCGTGCAAGCGGTGTTCTGCCGTCTCGATGTTCTTTTGTATTGTACTGCGAGATTTTATGGGATGGATTCCTATCTGCGCGCACGTTTGGAGAGGCTGGCTTGGATAACGTATCCTTACCCCGATTCACAGCGTCACACCACTGCAACTTCTGTTAGGGACGATACACCAAAACCACGCCCAGCGCTGTGAATGCTGGCCCCGACACAATGCGCCAACTGCGAGAACACCAACGCAAACAAAATGGAGGCACCTTAGTCTCGCGTCTCTCTCAATATGAAATTAAATAAATAGGGCGAATAGATTTTGCCTGTGTGTTCTAACATTTTTGTCAACTTTTATGCTTCTATTTAGGCAACCGTTTGTACAAATTACACACGTTGTCTCAAATAGTTCTCACAGTCTCACGTACTACTTTGACATATGCAGGACCATTCTATCACCTTCACCATGTTGGGGCGCACGCCCATAAGATGAAGGTCAAGCCGTGTTCAGTTTGGCCTATCACCTCTTTATGTCACGCGTAGTACCGGAAATTTTCGTAAATGAGATCTTGAGCGCCCAGTGCATTGATTCCTTTTCGCTTCTCAAAACTCTTAAATTTGTGTAACAACCCTTAAGGTGTTCACAGACTGAAGAAAAATTGAGCCTGTGTGGTTAAGCCAAGTTAATACGCCGCGAAAAAAATCCTTCTGGCGCCTGGCAATCTGACTATTTGCGCATGTATAGCCCTTCTTAACTATGGCACACAGAAAGAGACCCAGAAGCATGTTTCTTCAATGGTGCACACTTAACTGACCATGCTGAACTAGAAATGAAGAGACCGTATTCTGCGAACCCCGCGGAAAAACGCATGTTTATGCTAAACCATTACGCCTTTGTACCATTAAAAACTAGAACATTTTTGCTTGCTTTCATGTTGTAGAGACAGATCCCACACCTGTTTATTGGAAAATTTGAGTTTTGTCAAAGGTTATTCTGCCTATATTCACAATTTTGGAAGCCTGAAACAGTGTTTTGGCCACCTATTTTTGGTGCCTAAATCCCGGCTTTTTAGTGCCTATAGAGCTGGCCTCTATAGTTACGACCTACCTTACATATTTTCGCAACACCGAAGCAAAGTTGATGCCCGCTTAAAACATCCACCGTACCTCAAGAAAAAAATTGTTGTTCTAATAACGTCGAGCTCGTTAAATTGGTTATGAAATGGGTGATGAAAGAGAACTGGGGCAAGTCCGTGAGAAACAAAGTTTATTATTATACAGGTAAAGCAATTTTCATGAACACGCACCCATAGTTGTGCTGCTGAGCAGTGTTCTACATATCAAGGCAGTTGAAGGCAGCCTGTACAAAAGTGTAATTGTGCCTATCATAAGCAGAACAGTCCAGACGCTGGGTGTGCTGCATAGAGCGCCCCGCGGCCTCAACCAGCAGAGCACGGCGATGTTCTTGGAGATCCCTCCCGGTGTCGTGAGGAGATCATCCTTCCGCTTGCTTAGGAATCCCTCTACAGCTGCCTTGAACTTTGAGAAGAGCTCCTCCATCGGATTGAAGAAAGGGCTGTATGGCTGTAGCCACTTGACTGTGTGGTCGCTTGCCGCGAGGAAAGCCTGTTCAGCGCGGCGGTGCGCTGGTGCGTTGTCAAACAGGAACACTGCCTGTATTCCTGGTTTCTGCTGTAAAACTTTACTCGACACTTCTGCGAGAAAGTTGTTGAAGACAGCCCAGTGGACCTTGTCGGCAATTGTCCAATGGAGAAGGCAACTCGCTGACATACAGGCTATAACATTTACATTCGCCCCCTTCGCACTAGTTGACAAACGGCATGCTGGAGCACCTCGTTTCGCCCTACCGAAACTGCGCGAGCACCATACGTTGAAGTTGGTCTCGTCGATGTAGTATTGTGTTAGCGTAGTTCCCTTGCTCTGAAGCCACAGGGCATATCTGCACCGCAGCTGTTTCACGTCGGCGCGATTTCTATCTACTGGGCTCGGGGTCAGCAGCTTCACCGAATAACCTGGGCCATCGAGAAGCCGATCAATCGTCGACGTGCTCACTTCAATGCTAGACATCTCATTTTGAGAGCTCTCTTTATTTGTTCCAGTGTGAAGGATGGGTTTTCCTGTACGATTCGTTGCAGGGCGTCCACCACGTCCGGTCCAAATTTCCTCGACGAACCACCACGTGTTTTAGCTGCGTCACGATCACTAGCGGCAATAGAACGCACGGTCTTTATATTGATTTTGAGTGTTTCGGAGAGCACTTTTAAATCACCTCCGCGCCTGTGAACATCTATTATACGGCAATGATCTACAGGAGAAACGCGAGCGTACTTTTTCTTCGGTTCATCAGGCGCGTTCCGTGGCCTTCCGGGCCGCCGAGAGTCTCGGTCTTCCATAGCACCAGTGGTCGAAGCGCAAACTTTCACTTATTCTCAGAACTGCAAAAGCACTCACCTAACGATGACTTGGGCAGAAATTTGAAACTACGTCGGCTTGTCGCTTGCGTCGCACCACGTCGTCCTGTCGTCTGCGCGAAACAGACTCGCCGAAAACTAAGTTATTAGAAGAACAATTTTTTTCTTGAGGTACGATGGATGTTTTAAACAGGCATTATCTTTGCTTCGGCGTTGCGAAAACATGTCAGGTAGGTCGTTACAATAGAGTCCAGCTCTATAGGCACTAAAAAACCGAGATTTAGGCACCAAAAATCGGTGGCCAAAACACTGTTCCAGGCTTCCAAAATTGTGAATATAGGCAGAATAACCTTTGACAAAACTCAAAATTTCCAATAAACAGGTTTGGGATCTGTCTCTACGACATGAAAGCAAGCAAAAATGTTCTAGTTTATAATGGTACAAACTAGTAATGGTTTAGCATAAACATGCGTTTTTTCCGCGGGGTTTGCAGAATACGGTCTCTCCATTTCTAGTTCAGCATGGTCAGTTAAGGGTGCACCATCGAAGAAACATGCTTTTGGGTCTCTTTCTGTGTGCCATAGTTAAGAAGGGCTATACATGCGCAAATAGTCAGAGTGCCAGGTGCCAGAAGAATTTTTTTGCGGCGTATTAACTTGGCTTAACCACACAGGCTCAATTTTTCTTCAGTCTGTGAACACCTTAAGGGTTGTTACACAAATTTAAGAGTTTTGAGAAGCGAAAAGTAATCAATGCACTGGGCGCTCAAGATCTCATTTACCAAGATTTCCGGTACTACGCGTGGCATAAAGAGGTGATAGGCCAAACTGAACACGGCTTGACCTTCATCTCATGGGCGTGCGCCCCAACATGGTGAAGGTGATAGAATGGTCCTGCATATGTCAAAGTAGTACGCGACACTGTGAGAACTATTTGAGACAACGTGTGTAATTTGTACAAACGGTTGCCTAAATAGAAGCATAAAAGTTGACAAAAATGTTAGAACACACAGGCAAAATCTATTCGCCTTATTTATTTAATTTCATATTGAGAGAGACGCGAGACTAAGGTGCCTCCAATTTGTTTGCGTTGGTGTTCTCGCAGTTGGCGCATTGTGTCGGGGCCAGCATTCACAGCGCTGGGCGTGGTTTTGGTGTATCGTCCCTAACAGAAGTTGCAGTGGTGTGACGCTGTGTATCGGGGTAAGGATACGTTATCCAAGCCAGCCTCTCCAAACGTGCGCGCAGATAGGAATCCATCCCATAAAATCTCGCAGTACAATACAAAACAACATCGAGACGGCAGAACACCGCTTGCACGCACGGGCTGACATGGGCATCTCATGCGAGTGTAGTTTACGCGCGCATCACGTGCTCATGCACGTCGTGTGATGCTCCAGCTCCGAGTGAATTTGATACCAATAGTGGGGAAGGAATTGGATTTAGGAAGTCTACTTAGAGTTAGTGGCGAAGGTTTCAAGCTCACCTCCTGAGATTACGCTTTCGCCGCTTCTAATGATCAAATTAAAATTTCTAGTGATACAAACCTTTTCGTTGGGCAGGCAACATTTTTCACTGCCTAAATAAATATTTTCAGGTGACCCAGCGAAGCACCACATGTAAATGACAAACAAAAAACAAAAACTACATAGATATTGCTTTTTTATCTGCGCTTTACTTCCTTGCTTCCCCTGATGACTCTCCACAGTTTCGCATTCATTCTTCATCTTCCTGCCGCTGCACAGAGACACCTCCTGCTCCCTACGCATCTTAGCGGACACTGGAAAGAGGCTGAGCAGACGACGCGACATGGATGGTATACATGTGTAGAAGCTAATCTACCTTCCTCTTGGCTAAAATGCCTTCTGGGTTTGACAGTTCTAAACGTAACTCGTGAAATAAAGAGTAGCTTGCACCCCACAGTGTCCCAAAATCTAAATTTTGCCGGGTAACAAGAATGGCGGGCTCCAGCGGTACTTGAAAGCAAAATTTGAGGTTAAAAAGAGTTTATATAGGCATCGATTTTGAATACAGGCATTAATAGGCACCTATACGAATTGAGGCAGCAATGTCCAAAATAGGCGTATATAGGCACTATAATCACACTACAAAAGCTCTCCTTGCCCTCTAATTTGTGCTCATGTGTCAAAATGACAGGATAGGAACGCAAGAAACGAAACAGCCATTTGCATATAATGCGGCTATAGTCATAACACTGTATATCCTTAATCAAGCATAAGACACAAGGTCTGCCTGCTCCAAAGCTTGCTACAAAAAGATTTGTCTACCACTCCTTCGGCTCAACTATTATTTCATCTTGTTATCCTGTGAAACAAATCTGTTGTAATAGAGGGCAGTCCCCATACTTGAGATACATACTATTGCTATTTGCAAGTGACCATTTGGTGATGCGCCATTGAATGCTGTGCCTGACTCGTGCCTTTTTTTCTACATTCTACGCCACGCCGTTTTTTGTACGTTAGTGTGCTTGGAATAAGCGTGCCTGTTTAGTGTATAACGCCTGTCCGTTCACAGTATTGCGGCCTGGCTGCCTGCATTTTCAAGGCATTCTACGAAACACGAGAAGCAACAAAAAAGACGCCTACATCTACCTACATGACGAGCTGGAGTAAATGCGTCGCAAAGAGGTCAGGGTATCGGTTGAATGTTGCGTAATTGAGTATGGTTTGGAAAATCCTTAATTGTCATTTCGCCTTTATTATTCATATTTACTGAACGAAGGAGAAGCGTTGCCCTCAACGAGCGGTGGGACGCTGATGTTCGGTTGTACCCCCCGGCTGCTTGAAGGTACTTTTGCTTCCATCGCATCTACTCGAGTCAAGAAAAGCGTCAAGTCAAACAAAAGCCATGTAAAGACGCCTTTGAATGAATTTGAAACGCGCGATCTGGTGCCTACGTATACCGGTTAGCTCGTGAACGGCTGTGCAGCACGAGAAGTCAGTTTTTTACTAGCAGACGCTGCCTGTAACGGCCTTCAAGTTAATGTTCTCTCAATGACGTTTCGTTTGATATTCATGAAAGCACGTTAGACAGTGCTTGCACGAATGTTAGTCGTATTGACGTCACGTAAGTCACTAGTGATCAGGTCGGTTGGCCAAGTCATAAGTGTGACATTATTGCTCTCTCACAGACGTTTTGTTCGATATGCATGAAGACAGGTTAGGACAGCGCGTGCGTGTGTGATAGACGTGATGACGTCACATGAGTCACTAGTAATCATGTCGCTAGGCCTAGTGAGAGCATTGAAGTTGTTACTCTCTCAAAGACGTTTGGTTTGATATACACACAGGCAGGTTACAGAGTGCTTGCGTGGGTGGTAGGCGTGATGGCGTGAGTCACTAGTGATCACGTCACTAGGCCAAGTGACAGCGTTGGAGTTATTACACTCTCACAGACGTTTCGTTTGATATTTATGAAAACAGGTTAGGACACCACGTGCGTGTGTGATAGGCGTGATGACGTCACGTGAGTCACTAGTGATGACGTCACTAGGCCTAATGACAGCATTCAAGTTATTACTCTCTCAAATCTCAAAAACGTTTCGTTTGACATGCATGAAGACAGGTTAGGACACCACGTGCGTGTGTGATAGGCGTAATGACTTCACGTGAGTCACTAGTGATGCGTCACTAGGCCTAGTAACATCGTTAAATATATTACTGTTTCAAAGACGTTTCGTTTGATATGTATGAAGGCACATTAAAGAGTGCTTGAGTGATTTTTAGGTGAGATGACACCACGCCAGTCACTAGTGATGACGTCACTGGGCCTACTGACAGCGTTCAAGTTATTACCCTCTCAAAGACGTTTTGTTTGACATGCATGAAGGCACATTAGAGAGTGCTTGCGTGAGTCTTAGGTGAAATGACGTCATGCTAGTCACTCGTGATGACGTCACTGGACGTTGTGACAACGTTCAATTTATTACTCTCTCAAAGATGTTTCGTTTGATATGCATGAAGACAAGTTAGGACACCACGTGCGTGTGTGATAGGCGTGACTACGTCACTTGAGTCACTAGTGATGACGTCACTAGTCCTATTGACAGCGTTCAAGTTATTACTCTCTCAAAGACATTCCGTTTGATATGCATGAAGACAGGTTAGGACACCACGTGCGTGTGTGATAGGCGTGATGACGTCACATGAGTCACTAGTGATGACGTCACTAGGCCTAATGACAGCGTTCAAGTTATTACTCTCTTAAAGACGTTTTGTTTGACATGCATGAAGACAGGTTAGGACACCATGTGCGTGTGTGATAGGCGTAATGACGTCACGTGAGTCACTAGTGATGACGTCACTAGGCCTAGTAACATCGTTCAAGTTATTACTCTTTCAAAGACGTTTTGTTTGATATGCATGAAGGCACATTAGAGAGTGCTTGCATGATTTTTATGTGAGATGACGCCACGCGTGTCACAAGTGATGACGTCACTGGGCCTAGTGACAGCGTTCAAGTTATTACTCTCTCAAAGACGTTTCGTTTGATATATATGAACTCAGGTTAGACACTGCGTGCGTTGGTGTCAGACGCGATGACGTCACACGAGTCACTAGTGATCACGTGACTAGGCCGATTGACAGCGTTCAATTTATTAGCCTCTCGAAGACATTTTGTTTGGTATACAAGATGGTAGGTTAGACATTGCGTGCGTGGGTGATAGGCGTGATGACGTCACCTAAATACAAGTGATCAAGTCAGTCGGCCGAGTCATAGGTACCACGTTATTGCTCTCTTAAAGACGTTTCGTTTGCCATGCATGCCGGCAGGCAAGTGAATAACGTGCGCGGGTGATATTTGTGATGACGTCCCCTGAGTCACTGGTGATCCGGTGACTTGGCCGAGTTTTAGGTATCAAGATCCCGCCCTTTCAAAGACGTTTCATTTGATACGTATGACGGAAGGTTAAGACAGTGTGGGCGTGGGTGATATGCGTGAGGACGTCACCTAAGTCACTCGTGATGAGATCATTAGCCTAGTTAATAAGTATCAAATTATTACTTGTGGACGGCGTTTCCTTTGATATGCATGTCGAAGGTGTGAATAGTGCTTACGCGGGGCTTCCCGGCGGCGGCGGCTGCATTTCCGATGGAGGCGGAAATGTTGTAGGCC
Source organism: Rhipicephalus annulatus (assembly GCA_013436015.1). NCBI lineage: Eukaryota > Metazoa > Arthropoda > Arachnida > Ixodida > Ixodidae > Rhipicephalus > Rhipicephalus annulatus. The sequence continues at coordinate 37,002 of WOVY01001908.1, forward strand.
CGTGTGCTCAGATTTGGGCGCACGTTAAAGAACCCCAGGTGGTCGAAATTTCCGGAGCCCTCCACTACGGCGTCTCTCATAATCATATGGTGGTTTTGGGACGTTAAACCTCACAAATCAATCAATCAATCAGTGCTTACGCGGGTGATAGGCGTGATAAAGTCGCGCGAGTCACATTGTGTCACTAGTGACTCATTCATGGTTTTTCCCTGTTAAATTGACTCCAAAGCTATTCACTCCACGCATTCCCGAAAATTCTGGGTCGTTTTGAATTCACAATGTCATCAGGATTAAATTCACTGGCGTCCTGATTAAATCGGCTGGCGGTTGGATTAATTTCAGTGGCACTTGGATTAAAATGAATAGCACCTGGATTAATTTCAGTGGCGGCTGGATTAAATTGACTGGCGCCTAGATCAATTTGGCTGGCGCTTGGATTAAATTGAGCGGGAAAACCTGTAGTTGGTTTTCGCTGGTGTAGCTGGAGGGCGCGGCAATTAAGACGGTCGGAGAGAAACGCGCTGCGCGCCCGCCATCTCGGAGGCCAGGGTTTAACTGACGGAGCAGCCAATGGTGACCATTATCGTTTCTCGTGGCGAATGGTTTTTCTTTTCACCTAGCCATACATAGCATTCGCCGTGAAAGGTGGATCTCGAATTCAAATCCATTGAGGCTCGTTCAAGCTGTAACGTGCGCTTTGGCCCCTTCACTTCGAGTAGCATCTGAGGTAGCGCACTGCTTTGACCTGATTGATGGTATAGCGCTGCTATGCATGACGTCGATTACAGCCACGCTGTCAGTACTTCTAGCACGCGAAATTAGGTAACGCCCGTGTAACTTTAATTTAGGTGAACTCAATCGGCCTCTAAACAAGTTCAGAGGAAATTTGGCGTTTCCTTAATCACAACGAAGCCTGCCTCCAAGCGCTAGCTCATTTCACCACTAATCATTTTCTTGCCCCGCTGAGGCGTCTGCGCAAGAAGGTGTTTGGCGAGTTGCGTCACCGCGGACCTGAGTCAAAGGGAAAGATTCAGCCCCCTCCCATGCCTCGCCATGCGCGTCTTTGCCGTGTACGGGAAAAGGAAAATTCTGGGTGTTGAGCCATCGCCGTTTGTTTGGACCTTTAAGGCAGAGGCAACACACGCGTCCCCTTTGGCCCCGGCTTCACACGGACAGCACTTCTTGACTGACCCATCCAGAAGAAACCGGCAGTTCTTTCTTCCTATAACTACTCTACAATATTCGCATTTCCCTCGAACTTTTGATATCAGCTGTCCAGATCTTCCTTTTGCTTACTTTTTCCTAGAGGCAAGTGTTAACGATGCGTGATTAGTCTCCCTTGGCTTGCTACGTCTGGTTATAGTAGTTATGTATGTCTATTGTCGAAATACACTCTCTGGTTATGCTCCATCGTGGGTAGCTAGCTTCACTATACCGAACACTAAACATTTGTGAAGACAAAGACCACTCTATCCCCAAAACTGAATGACCACCGGCGCAACTAAATAGTTGACATCTAAATGCAGCAACTTCAGGTTTTTTTTGTAATAACTTTAAAAAGTACAACACTGGGAGGACGTATCGCCAAAGCTATCAAATAATGCAGCATTGTAATGCTGCATTATTTGATAGCTTTGGCGATACGTCTTTACTAGAACCATCGTCACCATGGTGACGATGGTTTTAGTTAAATGCGTTCTGGCTAACTGTTGGTTGAAGTCCGTAACGAGCAGTAGAACAACAATAGGAAACTAAGTAAAATAGGTTACCATGATGTGTGTGTAACACCACACTGATCTCTGAACCACGCTAAGGGCGTAATCTGTATCTCATGAAATTCATCGACGCAAAAATAACCGTCGCTTTAGCTGATCACGCAGTACCCTCCGCTAATAACGTAATCATAAGAAGGGAAGAGCTAGAAATCGGAACAAGGCATGCAGTATTAACCTTCGCTATCCCAAACCTTCTGTCTGCGGTATGGGTCACCTACCTTCATATTAAAGTACGGCCGTGTGTACTGGAAGCCCACGAAGGTGCTTCCAGTGCCAAAACTACGGACATGGGTCTATGCAATGCCGAGGAAAAGCAACATGCATAGACTGTGGTCATAGGACCACAGCGATGAGGAGCACTCGTGAAGCATGCTGCTGATCAAATAGCTCTAATGAGCGCGATCGACAATTGGAGCTTTTACCAGTCTAGACCTCCAAATCGCTCACCAACAGCTTGCGCGCAGTCTCGGAGGCCATCACATAGTGCGCGCGGCTGCCCACTCACCCTCTGGCAACATAGACGAAGATCGCGAAGTGGTTAATATTTACTCCGAGATGTGCTGCCACCCTAGCAGCTGATCTTATTTCGGTGCATTTTACAGCTTATGGCAGCCAATCGGATCAGCAGCCACGGTGACGTCACTGCTGACGTGCGTTGGCCTCGTCAAGTGGGCCAGAGCATGTCGCTCTGTGCAGGGCTGCTTTTAAAACGCGTTTGGCCGAAGTCGCAATATCTTGCACCGATCTGCAACTATTCGCAGCTTTAAAGCGTTGTAATAAATTACACACTTTACGCAAAGAGCTCAAGCGGTCTCTAAATATCCCTTGGGATTCGGTATACTGGCCCAATGCGTTATAAAAATTGCTAAAAGTATTTCAGTTGTCATTTATTAGCTCGTTCCGATCAAAAAAGTTCTGGGACCATCTGAAGAAGTTTAGGGGAGACTATCCACCTTACACAATCCCCTTACACAAATCTCCAGGCATACACACTTTATACACAATACAAGAATAAGCTATATACTAGATAAACACTGCCACCATATTTCAAGCTCAACGAACTACTCTAAGGCACTTTATAATACAGTCTGCAGTGAGACAGCAATTGCATATCACAGGGTCATCACATAAGCCCTGTAATTCACTCATAACACTTTAGAACTGAATTGAATACATTCTTCTTCTGACACAAAAATACAGCAGCTGCCCAAGATCACGTTCATTATTCAACACTTTCCCACCTCTCTCCTACTTCACTTCAAGGCGTCTCTCATAATCATATAGTGGTTTTGGGACGTTAAACACCACATATCAATCAATCAAATCCTACTTCAAAGAATGCTTTGCTGGAAGGAAGCATGGAAGAAATAGAAGAGAACGATCAGGCAGGGATTTAACCAGGCTATAAGGACCGGTATGCTACCCTAACATTGGAAAGGTGGTGAGGGAGTCTTAAAGGTGAAGAGATAAAGGAGAGCACGCACACACAGTTACACACCCCACAATCATTATAATCCAATCAGTCTATAGTCCCCTCGACGCCGCGGTGGTCTAGTGGCTGAGGTACTCGGCTGCTCATCCGCAGGTCGCGGGATCGAATCCCGGTGGTGGCGGCTGCATTTCCGATGAAGGCGGAATTTCCATTGGCCTGTGTGCTCAGATTTTGTGGTGCACGGCAAAGATCCCAGGTGGTCAAAATTTCCGGAGCCCTCCACTACGCGTCTCTCATATCAGATGGTGGTTTTTGGGACGTTAGAACCCTCACAATCTATCCAATCGGTTGCCCGATTGCCACACTGTAAACAAAAGTTAGCCGAATGGGATTTCTCCACACCTGCCAGCCCCAAAACTCCCCTGCCCCAATTAATTTACTCCTGGTAGGAGTGAACTAACCTAGGCATATGTCATCGTAAAACGCCCCCTGGTTAATCAACGGGAGTTTATGAACCATGACCTTGTTAAACTCCCCAGGGAGTTTTCAGGTCACGTGGTTACAAACTCCCTATAGGAGCTTTAAAAACCCTCTTTGGGCGTGACGTGTGTGTGTGTGTGTGTGTGTGTGTGTGTGTGTGTGTGTGTGTGTGTGTGTGTGTGTACGGGCATATGTTTGCACGTCGGTGTGAACACATGTGATTTGTGTGGCTAACCGTGTAAGCATCTGTCAACAGGCAACGAAATTATAAGTGCAGCAAAGAATAGCAACGACCGGTTGGTATTTACTGGGAACATTTCAATATATTTCGCACCTTAAACCACGCTGCACATCGGTCCGATTCCTCAACGAAACGTCCTGAATGCCACGCTTCAAAGGGCCGAGTAACAAAAAACTTCGAAGAATAAATTAATGGTAGCAAAGTAAGCTGTTACGATCGTCAGCGGCTGCTCCTCCTGAGTTTCACCATCAGAACTTCGAAGTGGTCTGAAGTAGGCTTCGCTCGACTACGGCAGGCTGGCCGGCAACCGGTCTGAGAGTTGCGCCGGCGACGCGCTCGCCCCGTCTCCGCCGATAGTGGCTTCTCGGAGTGTCACCGGTATTTCACAGGCTGTAACATCTAAGTGGTAAGAAGGCCTCGTTATGCCGTCGGTATCAAGCCGGCATCGTATCGAACTCGCACTGTGCGCTAGCCACCGCGGCAAGCGCTACGAGCTAGCACCGACCACCGGCGATGCAAAGAATGTGTTTTCACAAAAAATGAAGGCTGCTGGGATGTATAACAGTCTTCTGCGCCTTGCGACCGTAGCTGTCAATGACTAACTACAAGGCGAGCGCCGAACGAGGCGGAGTACGATCGTCAGCGATTGCACCGTAAAACTTCGAAGCGGTTCGAAGTAGGCTTCGCTCGACTACGGCAGGCTGGCCGGCAACCGGTCTGAGAGTTGCGCCGGCGACGCGCTCGCCCCGTCTCCTCCGATAGTGGCTTCTCGGAGTGTCACCGGTATTTCACCGGCTGCAACATCTAAGCGGTAGGAAGGCCTCGCTATGGCGTCGGTATCAAACCGGCATCGTATCGAGCTCGCACTGCGCACCGGCCGCCGTGGCGAGCTCTGCGAGCTATACATGCAATGCATGCGTGCAACGGGAACAGCGACTGCGAACCGTCTCATTCGTTTAAATCTATCGCTCCGTAGCTTAAACTGCGTGGATAGCGGACACCTATTTCTCTGCATGGGAAAAACGAGACGTAAACTGCACATCAGCACATTTTGTGATCGCCAGCTGTCATTCATCGAATCACCGTGCCGTACTCGTGAGTGAGGCCTAGTCGTCGAACGCGGTAGCGGCGGTCTACCTCCTCGTTCATCGCTGGAGCTGCTGAATGTGCCTCGTTAATGTGTTCATTCAAGGCCGCGCGCACTTTGTGTATGATTCAGTGCATTTTACGGGTCCACAAACAGCACTGCTGATGCGAATTCAGCCTGTACGACAGAGCGTCAACTGATAAAACTTTTTTGTTATAGTAAAAAATATTAAATATTAGGCAGGATTAGGATAAAAGGCATGTGTGTTGAAGTGCTTACATCAGACCACCGCAAGTTCATACTTACGCGCCGTGCGTATTTATTGCTCAATTATTAGAAACAAAAAGGCTTTAACCTGGGCTACAGGAGGTCAGAATGTGGTGCCTATATATACTCGGTGACTATATGGTAGGTGTGTACTGCGTGTGGCAAGCTGTGGTGAGTGCGAGGTTGTGATATTACGTGAACGTTGTGATAATGTTTGTGTACTGTATTCATTGTTGTGCGTATTAAATGTAAAGTAATTAAAGTTACGCTTGCGCATGGTACGGCTGCTGAGTAATTTTTTTTCTCGGTCGATGCAAAAAATTACTCCCATACTGACCTGAAAAAGTTCCCCTATGATGTAAATAAAAAACCCCCCTGACACCATGCGAAAACCCCCTTCTGATGGGGAGTAAATTTTTTACTCCCAGAGACGGGTTTTTTAAAACTCCCATCTGGGTGTGCGCTAGAGACAAGGTCATTTACTCCCATTTCGGCTTATTTCTTTTACAGTGT